>JANVCG010031906.1:0-10135 GCA_025505365.1 Haliclystus inabai | reverse complement strand
TTGTGCAAACCGAATGGATGACATTGCTTATTTGAAGAAAATAGTCAATGCAAAGGAAAAGGTTTATATGTATATATATGTATAATGCTAGCAATTAGTGACCCACTTCGCTGGGTATAGCATTTGAGTGAAATCTTACTTCTGAATTGAGTTAAAATCTATAAATCCTTTAAACATGATAAATTTTCAAAACTGTCGACAACAGTGGATCGGATTCCATAGGTTTGACTGTACAGTAGAGCAAAAGAAGTATTTTGGAGATCCAATAAAACCCGTGAGTGCGAAAATCAGCAATAAGCTATTAAATTGATGTAATGTGACTTTGAAATAGCTGAGACGCTAACGGAATAACTTTGCTAATTTTCAAATCTTACAAGACAAAGTTTCTTATAATTCGTAGTTTGCAGGCGCGGTAGGATTGAATGTACTCAAAATTTCTGACTCGAACGTCCCTGCTCTGACCTTGAGGGAACATGACCGGTTTTAAGATTAGAAAACAAATTACATATCAAAATCTAATAAAAAAACTTTCTGTATGATTGCTTATGTAAAATGATAAAACAAAATGCAAATGTAAAACGTGACCAGCATGTTGAAAACTGAATCTGTAATGCATAGCAGCACAACACAGCAATTTGCAAAACTACAGTATGTATATTGATTTCTGATGACCGTTGGGTGTCGAAGATGTTGTAGACAACTGAACTGAAAATCACACACGTGTCAATTTTAATGCGAAAACTGTCAATTATATCGAGCAGTTCGAAATCCGGTAGATAATGCTTGAAAACAAATAAAAATCACAGGGAAATGTTCTTTTTACGTATTTTTTTTATAAGTATTACTATACTCAGAATTCCAAAAGCAAAAGTAAAATGCAAGAGGCATCTGAACTTCTACTGCATATAGAGGAGTCGCAATGTACAGAATTTTACTTCCAGTTGTGTAAATTGCAATTTTTTATCTGTAATTCAATTGAACAACACACATATGTGAATTTTATTGTAAAACCCGTCAACAGTTGCGGATGAGGCTGAATTACTTCTAATCAGTGAAGCACGGCACGGAAAGGTACGTGATTGTGTAATAATACAACGATCTACCATCCGCAATGAAGGAAGTCCAGTGCCTAAGAAGCATTTACGTTCTTTAAAGATTTGTACTACCATTTAATGTACTTGCTACTCCGTTATTTAATTCGTATATGTAATTTCTGTTTTACTGTACACTGTTAAATGTTTCTTTAGTTTATAAATCAGTCCTTTGAAAATAAGTTTGTTTACAACTTAAAGGTTCTGAATAAATGATGATGATGATGATGATGATGATGATAATAAATGCCCGAAGACATAATATGTCTCGATATGTCAAGGGAAAGGCGAAATCAAGAAAACATAGCCCATTAGGTACAAAAAATAACAACCTATCAAATGATATGCAATATGATGCATTTACTTTCGAAATGCCAGAAAAAAGTCGAGAAAAACTCAATGCAAACATACAAAGATAAAGACATCAGCATTTATAGCTACTAGAAGCCAGTGACAATCAATAAGTGAAAAAAAGTTGCGAATTAATTTGATACAACTTCACAGCACACCTGAAATGAAATCTAATTATTCTCATTTCTCGTGAACAGTTTTAATGATGTACGAATGTATTTTAGATAAAGCATAGCGACAATAGATTACTACAGTTTGTTTTCGGCGACGTTTTGACAATTTTCATGTTGTCATTTTGAAGTCAAAATTAAGTATTTGTTACAATTAACAATGAAATAAATAAATAGAACTAACTAAATTATAAATTGATTATAACTTTTCTTATTTTTATCCTTGTTGTTGTATTTATGATGCAATGTTTTTAGTCTGGATAAATCTGCTGTGAATTTGTAATCAAATTGCGCAAACAATATTAATCTCCGAAGATCAAGCTTAATTTTCAATTTTCTAAAGCATATTGCAGTATATTGCAGCACTTCAACCATGGCTATTCTTCGGACTTCCACATAGATAAACTATAGCTAAGATGTCTCACTGTCTATAATATAAAAGTGACACCTCGTGGGAAGCACTCTCTACACATTTTATTCACTCCTTACTTTTTATCTAAAAACTGCACTCGCTTGTAGAGCCGCGCTCATTTGAAATAATTGACAGAACAGTAATATAGTAAATAATTCAGAAACACATTGTTTTGTTGTTACTTAAGGTTTCACGCTAATGGAATCATCAGACAGATGTGTACATTATTTCATTTCTGTAGGATGGATGGACACCACTTCACATAGCATCACAAAGTGGTCACTTTGATCTAGTGAAGATATTGATCGACTATACGAACCAAATTAATGATATTGCTTTTATGAAAGAATTCATCCATGTGAAGGGAAAGGTGATTTTACTTCATAGATATATTTTGCAAACAAATCAGCAGTGTTACTCAAGCTATTTGTATAACAGCATTTTTCAGAAAATTTACTTCAGAGTGTGAAAATAAGGAAATAAGATGTTACAGTGTGCTTATGCCAATTATTACCCTTGTGACGTCTCCCTAGAATTCTGTTTCAAGTATTTCAAAATAAATATTTTTATATTCACCTTTTTAGTTTCCAATCAGATATAGTTTTGTTTATAGGATACAAGGTAGTGTATCTGATGTAATGAGTAAATAACTGTAGTTGTAAGTCAAGCATGAAGCAGGTGCTTGAAGGTCCTAGAAAACTTGTCACAGCTTTTTCCATTGCATTTTGACTTTCCACAATGAAACGAAATTTGAATTTGGATTGGTTATTTCGTTTTTTTACACTTGAAAAACGATCCTATAGGCAATTTAATTGGCTGCACTGTTTATTTTTCATTCGAGAAAAAAGTCATTCTTGAACTCTGATTGGCTGGGGTAATTTTTCCGTGAAGAAACGGACGGAAAATTATGCTCACTCTACCTTACTGAGAAATGTCACTGTCTGTAGATTAATAAATTTTATTCTTTAGCCAAGGAGGTTTGTCAGTATAAACAGTGAGCATATTTCTACCCTGTTTATGAACAAACAAGAGCCTTATCCAATCAGTGCTTTTACATCACTTTTCTCACTCCTGAATAGAAAGATGTTTCTCGAGTGTGAAAAAGGCGATATAGCTTATCAAAATTCATATCCTGTTTCGCATAAAAGTCAAATACAAGGACAAAAGCTGTATCGAGTTTTTTTATCACTTCGTCAAATTATCCTTGCCCTTAAATGCTTGGTCTTTAAAGTATAATTTGATAACATCATGTGTTTACCCTTGATGATGTTTTATTCTATGCGAATTTGTTGCGCCATATAAATCTGCTACGAATTTTTATTTAAAATATGCAAACATTATTAGAAAATTGTAATAGATATTGGAACCTTTTTCTAGCAATTAGATTGACTAAAAGCCATGTTTGGAACTGGAATTCGAAACGTAATCTTATTCACTACTTCTTATGATATTATCATAAAATCCGTACGACGCGATATCCATGAAGTATTCTTTCTAAAACAATTTTTGGTTCCTTAGGATGATGGAAGACCACTTCACCTAGCATCACAAGGAGGTCACTTTGATATCGTGAAGATATTGATAGATTGCGCAACCCATTTTAATGACATTGCTTTTTTGAAGAACTTTATCAATCCAAAGGGAAAGGTGATTTTGATTTATAGAAATTTACCAAACATCTCTGTATTGCTATGAATCTAGGCTCATTTCAAAATGTGTGCGTCTCATTTATATGTATGACGTGCTGGAATGGGCAAAAAGGAGGTTAAAATCAGGGATCGGTTAAATATTATATTAATGGTAAAATATAAGGTAAAATATTATTAGGAGATTGCAAGCTGGAAGGAAATAAATTAATAGTGCTGTATTTGTTTGTTCGAGATAACACTTCTGATAAATTTGTTCTTAGGTTTTATAAACTCTCTCTTTGGATTCAAAACTCCCTGTGCAGTTCTGATCCTAACTATGATATGAACTCGAACTTCTCCGTTAAATTTTACACCTGTCTCCACGTATAGCTTCAAACTGCGCTGTGGAGCTTTTACCAAGTTATTTTGCATTTTGGAAATCTCTGTTGGACTTTAAACTTATCCTTGATTTGTATCACATTTTTACACTCTGGCACGCCTTATGTATGCAATAACTGGCATAAAAATTTACTAACTTTTTTAAAAAAGGCCACTAATTCCAAATTTCTTCAAGCTTTGAGGCGGTAAGAAAATATATCATGTTCTTGCCAATAATCACCCTGTGATCACTCTCTAAAACTCTTTTGCATCAATCTCAATAGAAACATTTTTAGTATCATTTTGTTATTTCTCAGTATTCTCATCTTTCGAGATTGACAGACCCAAACTTCTCTAGCTTTCTTATTACGTTATTTGATATTTTTAAATTATATTCCTGATATTCAATAATTTCCTAACATCTTTATGTGATATATATATATATTATTTATGAAATGTTTGAGTCGTAGAATGATTGGAGACCGCTTCATGGAGCATCTAGATTCGGTCGGTTGGATACAGTGAAGCTATTGATAGACTATGCAACCCAGATTCAGGATATCTCTTTTTTAAAGGAATTCATGAATGCAAAGGAAAAGGTGATATTATTTTACAGAAATATAGTACAAATCAGAAGTGCCATATAGAAGAAACAAATTTATTTTGAAATATTTGGAATCCTATCTGTGTGTGATATCTTGGATAAATGGCTACTATAGATTCCTAACAACGAAAAAATTCAAGAAGTGAAAGAAGAATGCATAACGACATTTTTCAAATACTAACTTCTGTACACACTGATGGGGTGATATTGTTACATCAAGCTCACGTCAAGTATAAGTTTCCTAGCATCTTTCCAAAATTCGATTTCAAATATTTCGAAATATCGATTTTCAATTCAACAAATAGAAAACGGTCCGCCGTTTTATGTACTCTGATATAAACACGCTGGCTGCGTAATGAGACATGAAAAAGGCTTAAAAAATCACGAGCCGACAGGCGACCTGATGACCGTTTTCTATTTGTTTTATAAAAAATATACGCTGTTTATCTCGATGTAAATGTTCCAAAATTCTTGATTGCCTACAAATTCTGCTCAAATGACGTCATCGAAGAGGGCTAGCACGAGCGCAGAGTTTCAATATAAACACGCTAAGCCATTGCATCAAGTTTGAATTTTAATGAACTAGAACTACGAGAAAGACCAAAACGTAAGTCTTTTGAGCTGAACTCAATATAACATTATTCATTTAACAAGCACAACATCAGAACTAACAACACGACTATTTAGAACAGAGTTTGGACTGTCTCATTCTCTTTTTGAATTACAAGGAGATGCACAGAGCTAGTAATGTGAAACATTTTGTAAACGTTGATGCAAATGATTTTGACAGTACAGAAATGCCTACAAATCAATAACCAGTCTATTGGATTTTTGAAGATTCAATATGTACATAACATCAATTACTCTTACAACCTTAGTGGCTTACGAATTATGAATAAAGTCAAACCCGAAGCTGAGTTACATTTGCTGTTGTCATTTTGTTACGCCTTGCGGAGGAAACGAGAAAGCCTTGTTTAATGAACTCTGACACGAACATGGCAAACAACCAATCAGCGATCAGGCAGAGATTTGAAACACAATGGATTTTTTATAAAAAGGGTTACGACACGGCTACCATGTTTGGGTCGCCTTATTCAAACACGCGGGATGTTTGGAGACATGAGAAAGCATCAGGAAATCATCAGCTTTTTTTTTCAGCTTTGGAGTGCCTTCCAACATCCCAAAAATTGATTGTTGAATCAGATCCACTCGTATTCTCTTATTAAAAGCGTCAGAGTATCAAATAGCCAATCAATGGTCGAGTAAAACAAAAGCGTCTAATGTGAACCAATAAGAATATTCAAGTCTGGCGTATTTTTGTTGACAAATCATGTCTATTTTGTTGCAATTTCATGAATTTTTATACGAGTTTACGAAATTGAACTTCCAATTGCAATAAAGAATCGTTAAAATATGAGGTGTTCAATACTGTGTTTGCAGTGAAAAATTGCATGCTTCACTTAATAATTATAGTTGATTTTAATAGCAATTACTGTTCTAAAGATTGGAAAAAGCATTGTGTGCAATGGTATGATGTCTAGTGATTAAATTTGAATTGAGGCTAATTGGAATTCATGCGCTACATTTCAACCAAGGATTTCCTTTGTAAATGTTTCAAGCCACGCCATTTTATTTGGTTTTCATGTAATTCAAAGAATCTTACAACCCCGAGAATACGTTTCACACTATTTTTGTAAATTTTTATCCCATCGAGGGATCAGCTCTGTATAAATTGTTTCTGTGGATTGACCAATTTTAGCCTTTAGTCATTCTGTTTACGTTTCCAGTTCCAGATATGGCTTTTAACCAATCAAATTGCTAGAAAAACGTTCGATTATCTTTGACGATTTATAATTTCATTTTCTGGGTTTCAGAAGTTTCATCTTTCATAGTGTGAATGAGCCCCTAGCCCTCTATCATTTACAATCCTGTTAGCTTCACATTTATTCGTTTCAAATCATATTCCTGATTGTTACAAATAACTACTGCTTTTACTGATAAAACAAACGCTCAATTTTTGAAATGCAAAGTCTAATTGTATTGTTATTGGATAACACATACTCAATCTATCTTCATAATGTAAATTTTATTTGTATACCATTTTTTGGCTCCTTAGCATGATTGGAGCCCACTTCACTTTGCATCACAAAATGGTCACTTGGATATAGTGAAGATATTGATTGATTGCACAAAACAAACAGACGATGCTGTGTTTCTTAAGGAATTCATCAATGCAAAGGCAAAGGTGATATTATTTTACAGATATTTACTAAACCATTAAGGTATAGTGGAATAAAAGCTATGTGTTAGTTTCAAATCTTGTGAATCCAAACTTTATGCGTTATGTGGTATTGATAATTACTAGAATCTGAACACCCTACATATTCAAAATTGATTTAAGTTTGCACAGAAACAATGAGTATATGAATACGATTTTTGGAACTTTTCCAGATTATTATGCCACTGATATAGCTTTATCAATGCTATGTACTTTGGAGTACTTGAGCCCTTATTTAGAGTGTTGAAAGGAATTTCAGTGGGACATCTGCAAACGCATGTCAACACATATTAGCCCTCCATTGTTGGTTTCTGAAATTTCCTATATATAGTTATTCAAGCTTTCAATGATAATACTTCATCTACTTTGAAAATAAATTAAACTAATCTCGGATCAACTTATAACTTCAAAAAAATATTTCTGGAGGTTTTTTTGAAAAGTGTGTGAATTAAATAGAAGCATTACAAAAAATTGTTGACACCTCCTTATAAACCTCCACCCACTATAAACTGAAATTCATATTTTCAGCAACATTCAAATTTGAAGGGGAGGGAGTGACGTAGTTAAAAAATGATGTAACATGTTGTGGGGATAGAATATTGAGATCTATCTACCAGTGAAATATCATTTCTGGCTGACATAGACTTCGAATATTTTAGTATCTGCTAGTGCTGTATGAAAAAAATGGAATGCATACTTAATATTAGGTCTATATGTTAGATGGATAGTCACATCGATATCAAGCAAGGGACGTACAATGATCGATATCGATCCTGTGCATTCAATTTCTCGTTTTTTCAGGATGTATTAAATACTGAAGCGAATAGAGAAAGACATTGCAGCAATATTTGCATCCGGAAACGGATATAGTGGGCACTTCAAGTAGATGAACGTTATAACTTGCAGATATATTTCTATTGAGCTGTTTCTATTACAAAACAGGGAATATAGTATTATAGTTTCGCAGTATCTCTAGAATTATAATTAGAATTGCGATGTTTCTTGCAAATTTGTAAAGGTGGTATTGCCATAGATCACTGGGCTTCATATAAAGCCTCGGTCAAAATCAGTTTTATTTCACTAGAAACTGCTTCTTTGTTCAACTGCAACATCTGCTGTGTGAGGAAGTTGTTGTTGTAGTCTCGAAATTTACATTTCAATTGTTTTCTAGTTCGGGGAAACTACGCTTTATTTGGCTTCGAGAGGTGGCTATAAAACAATTGTTACTGCATTGCTTGAAGCTGGAGCCAATGGTAACATTGCTAACTTGGTAAGTAACATAATCTTCACACTTATAAAATTACCACTGCTTAGATTTTCATTCATATTAGACATTCATTAGATGATATATTTTAAGATACTTTGCGTGTTCATTTCATGGCTTTTATCATCCCAGCTGCAATTTCTTGATTGATAAAAGTTTATAAATGATTGACGTTTATATATGTAGGCAGTATTTTTGATCGAAATTTTGCTTTTCACGTTAGACTCTAAAATCAATTGTGGCTCTTACCATCGGTCTTCACACTTGCTCATTTGTAGTAAAAGTGCTGTTCACTTTCATAACTCTTCTATCAGCATGTCTATCCATTATGGAACTAATTTCTTTGAATAATTCCATTTAAACTAGTTCCCAAGACAATTGCCGTACCAATAAGTTCCGTAAAAGTAACCAAATTATCTTGAAGATGGTAACACGCTTAGTTGTTAACATACTAGGAAAGCAGAATATGTCAATATCTGCAAAATAACATCTACCAATCGTTCTTCCAATGCTTTTTGAAAAGTAACAGTGATCACTAATAGAAACATTTTGAACTTATTAGCAAATATAAGAAATCAGAGGGTTGAATTTGCTATAAATCATGACAAGGACAATGGTTATGGAAACAATGACTAGGAAGCTGTCCTACGCTTCTGTCGTGATTCGCATTTTACGAACAGGAGGTCTCAAGGGAAAAGATAACATTTGCTCTTGGAGTTTCAAAAAACAGTTTAGATCATTGGTACACTATTTCTCCAAATTTAAGCATTGAAAAATTCCCTTTTATCCCCTTCTTCTGGCATTCATTGATTGAAGTAAATAGATGAAAAGGCAATGCTGGTTGTTGAATCCTGTCTTCTGTTTTTGTGTTTCAACAGTATTCTTCTAGCGTGAAGGAAAGGAATGTTGTATTTGCACAACTGTATCGCTGACATGCCGACTCAAGTAGTGATCAATTTTCAAGAGATTTGAGTTTGGAAAATATCGCTGATTTTCTTCAGAGCTGATTTAACACTCTTTTGCTATCTGCACTTTGTAAACTTCGAAGTGGCTTTGATAGCAGGAGCTACTTATCAAATGGGTGGAAGTAAAATGTGCTTGAGAAATGTCTTGCTGAAATTGAAGCCGAATATATAAATTGTGCCTTGGACAAACTGATTCTGATCAAAAACTCATCATTCAATTTCCAAATTGATCAAGATCGCCCTGAAGGAGGACAATGACATCAGTTTTTTAACTGTGGGCTTCCATTTACATCAGTATGATTTCGAAATACTACAGAATCTATTGATAACTTCAAACCCTCAAAATCTATTCGTAAAATCATTTCCATGTGGGATTATATAAGTTGTAATAAAAGCGCTATCAAGCCATCAGTAAAAAGTGACCATGTGGGTTACTGAAGTTTCTGTTCTTATTAAAGACTTGAGCTTATGATTGTTTTTTTTTAACAGGTTGGTGAAACACCTTTGATGGCTGCTTATAGAGTTGGCAATGAAGATGTTGAAGAAGTTCTTGAAGAATATTTTCCTGGACAATCCAAGGCTGCCAAAGAGGTATTTTTGAAACAAATTTATATATCACAGTATAGTTCTGCTAATTATATATAGTTAGATTGGATAATATTATCTTCATATACTATTTTCCAGATGATAATTCTCTTGCTGCTTATCAAATTTTCATAGCTGATGTATTAGCATTGATGTCTCTAGCAACATAATATAGATAAGCGGGGGAACATAAAAGTAGCCTGTAGATTCCTTCAACTTTCCTCCATTTGTTTTACTTCTCAACTTTTGAATGCTTGTGTCAAATGTATCTCTGCTTATTACTTATTTTAGCTACCTACATTCTATGGTTCAGGTTATGATGGTTTTGATGTTCAAAAGATAAGAGTTTGGGAAACATATTCACCTAATAGTATTTCTGAGAATATTGAATCCTGGGATAAGCGATTAA
>JANVCG010031895.1:0-10136 GCA_025505365.1 Haliclystus inabai | reverse complement strand
TAGTTTAAATGTAGAATTTTAGCTCATTATAAGTTACTTAGATGTTGCCTTTGAAATAGGAGACATCATATAGGAGTAATTTAAAAATTTAAAGATTAGACTTTCTTGTACACCAGATGGAATTAGGGGCTTTCTTTATAAAGGGCATCCGTTTATCTCTTGCTGAGCTGCTTTGGCATATATTTCGTTTCTCATTCATTTCTTTGAAATTTCCTTTCGTATAGGGGCTGCCTTAAATGGAGGAAACTGACGGACATGCTTTGTACATTTTCATCTTGAAAAAGTATACGTTTTTAAAGATTGCGGAATCATTGTAACAGTCTCGCTTGTCGATAATAAATAGCAATACTAGGGTCAAGATCAGACAGTTGAAAACCAAATCGAAATGTCAAAGGCATGTTGTGTGTGAGAACTACAAAGTTTTTGATTTCAACGTCGAAATCAAATTGATACTGACTGAAATATTACTATGTATGTAATACACATGTTGCAGAACTGTGTTTAACTTGAAATACAACATCTAGAAATCTAAATATCTATTTTTTGCGTGTAGAAAGACTGGCAAAGCTGGCCGACTGGCGTCTTCAGCGTTTCAAATATTTTATAAACGGAAACAATCAACAGTTATGGTAATTTGGTGAAAATTCTCACTTACACAATTTTGTGCATCGATTGGGAGCTATATCATCTGTTTGCTTCCCATTATCATGTACTACTGTTCAAACTTTAAATTTTTCAAACCTGTTGTTTTGAGAATGATGTTACATATTTTTCTCGATTCGGAAGCACAGTAATGACACCTTTTGTAAAACGTTCAGTTTTCAATTAACTTTTATGATAGCTTTGTTTCCTTCCCCCGAATTTTAAAATGGTTGTATCTACTTTGCTAAGAATCAGAATCTTCGTAATGATTAAATTACAAACATTGTCCTTACAAAGCTGTGTCCGCCATTTTTTAGCATGAAAACTGTGACGTCAACTTTGAGCTTCAAGACTTCCATTTGCTCATCAAGGGTGAAAAACAGCACAAATTAAATCATGCCGGTCAGTTTCTTCCCTTTATTTGTCCTATTTATAGAAAGCCACCTGTCAATTTATTAGTGAGTTGCAAACCAATAACATTGAATTTTTATTTCTGTCACTCGAGGAATCAGTGATAAAGGATACTGTCAACAACGACCAACTTCTAGTGGATTTGACTCTACGTATCCCATTCGAAACTACTTTTGAACCTGGAATCATGTGCACTTTCACTAGAAAATCATTGCGTAGCTATTGGTCATATAGTTGGGGAGCAAACTGAATGGTAACAGAAAATCATGATACAAGGTTGAAACTTACATCATTCAGCATTTAACGCCCTGGGTAAAAAGAAGAGCCCTGCACAAACTTTCAGGAAGTCCCTCAAATTTGGTAATCAGTTTTATCTAATTTGCGTTAACGCAAACGGAAATTTATGTAAAGTAAATTTAACAAGCGTTTACTTAATTTATTTGAAAATAAAAAATTGGAAGATTGCTAATACTAGGGAGGTTTACATTTTGACGACAACGAGCTTTATTTCCAGTTAAGTCATTGCACTTGCGTAGTTTGAATATAAAGGGGGGGTTGCTCATGAAACTCGTGTTTTGCCCTCGCGTATTTACGAAAGTTTGAAAAAAGCTCCTCAGCTGATTTACGAGTTTCACCTACGTCTTCTGAAAGATCGTTTATCAATGTCCACAGCAAAGCCCAGAGAAATATTCCTTCACAAAGATGTCGACGAGGAAACTGTTATTACTGAGTTACTGTTGCGTATGAGAGCAAAGAGCAAATTGGCAATTAGATTAAGCTAGTTAGAAGAGCTAGACGAAGACCACGAAGCTTCGGACGTATGTGACCAAAAATCTGTAATTTATGCCCACATTTGATGGACCCAAACAAATGAATAAACAAAGAGAAAGTCTGCAATTGTAATTCATAATCCAAGGAGTCATTCATCTTGTTTTGTTGATGTATGTGATGTTAACGTAGTATAGCTTTGCAAAAACACTTGACGTATAGAGAAAGGTTGGTACACTAATTGAAAATAGCAATTGCAACAGGCAAAGAATCCGCTGACTGTAGTGCTCAATGTATTTGTTTCGAAAATGCATTTGTCAGAAAACAGGAGCAGTGTTACATAGGTCGTTTTTGTGAAGTTATGACCTCTAAGCACTAGCCGTTTTTGTGACGATGAAAAACTTTCCACAGTGGCTTAAATTGAAACTCGTCGTAAAAGCTCTCGTTATGAAAAAATCTAAATCTCCTTACTGAATCTCAAGTAGCTAGAAAGAGTATTTCTGTACAACGGCTCCTTTTAGCTTTTTGGAGTTCATGATTAAAATCTTAATTTATCTAAAATAAAATATTTGAATAAGTTCGATATCTATAATAATAAAACGCAAAACGACTTTGTGACCAACACACAATAGAATGTTTTAGATTGAACTCCACCTTCACAGTGCATTTCTCAAAGTTCCAATAACCGTTTCAGGGAACTAGAGGCTATAAACTATTGCACGTTTTATTTTTTACATCTTGAAAAGCGATAAATAATCACAAATTGCAATTTAAAATCTGGAAATGACATAATTTTACAGGAAGTCATATGAAAATAATCTGCGTTGCCTTTGCTTGCAGTCTTTGTGTTGAAAAATCTCCTCATTTTCTCAAAATGGCAGTCTCTTTTCGATTTGTGTGCACGTGTTTTACTTCGGGTTTTTGCAAAACTATTTATCGATGTTTACATGTTTGGCTATGAAAAAAAGAGGTACTTTCAGATCCAGGATAACTCTCTGGAGTTCAAGCAGACGGAAAACCTTATCGGTAAGTTCTTTTCGATCCTAATTGTTCGGTGGTTAGGGTAAAACTTTTCAATTCATTTTGCCGTTGTTTTCACCATGTTCAAGGTGAGCCTTGTGTACTGCGTTATGAAGATCACTGGTCACAGAACCCTGTTGGCAACTATTAATTTATCTTCAGGTCCACTAATCAGTGACTAGTTAGCTTTTTTATTAATTTATGGTTTGCAGAAAGGATTGCTATGTCCCGGGTTTATACCGGTTCTGTTACTGACACTCCACACAGAGAGAAGTAATCCGTATAAACAAATAACCAAATTCAAACAATTTGGTTGGGATTTCTTAGTCGCCAGAAATTATAAAATCTGAAATCAAACCTATTATTTTATCGAAAAGTAAATTGTAAATTGTAAACTCTTAGTCATGTATATAATGTTGTTTCGTCGTGCAGCTGTAGGCCTACTATCCCGCCTACTATTCAATGATTTAGTCTGTTTAGGATTTTATTTCTGATTTGTCTCTAAATCAACTCTTTTGAAACTGAATTGTGATCACTATCGACGTGTGACCTTCTGTGAGATGTTGCCCAAGTTGACAACATATTGAAGTTTCGGGTCTTTCATTTACGCTTTTCATTGTATCAATTTTCAGAATCACCTATATCTGCTGTTCTCAATAAACACTGGATGGTTCTTGCAGAGATTCACTCAACCAAATAAAGCAACAGCATTTAAATGACAATCCAATTTTGCAAAACAGTATATAAACTGCAACTGATTGACTGAGAGAAAAAACAATTACTTATTGTAGCTCAACTATACAGATAGTAGTTAAAATAGCTCTAAGGCCTACTTTTTCATCAGGCAGCCATATTTATTCAAATTCAAATATAGATTGTAAAAGTTTCAATATCATTTTATTATGCTTCACAAAATGTGTAAGAATTGATGATCAAAAATGAACCTCAATATTGATATTGCTATGCATCTTTTTCAATTTATTTTCATAGCACTTTTTACTTTATTGGGATGAAAGTATCCCATCAAAGGGTTTACTATAGGCAATTTAAGGTAGCGAAGCTACCTATAGGGGAAGCCGAAGGCTGACAACCCCGGGCACAGCCCGTAAGCCAAAGGCTTGTTTGATATAACGTACAATCGGAAATGTACTCCATAAATTTCTAATGGCAGCGAGAATTGAATGATAGTAGTGTTATACAGTCGAAGAATTATGTAGAGATAGGCTAGAAAATTAATCTCATTTACATTTATCCTTGCCATTTTTCCACCTTTAGGTATGTACAGTAACAAAAGGTAATAGATAAAAATACTTTAATGATTCAAAACATTTGACAAAATTTGTTTTTTAAAGATTTTAAGTGCTCGATATTCATTCATCACTCCCATTCCACAAGAATCGGAACTATTGATGCTGTAAATAAAACACAATTATTATGGAATCCAACTCTTTTTAGTAAGTATCTTGTTTTGAAAACGCACACTGATAATTAAATTTGCGCATGAATTTAGGAAAGGCGTACAATATATATTTAAAATTATCCAATACAAGTATAATCATCTTGAATAATTTCAGTTGCTACGTTACAATTGAATTTTGAGTTTTTACACTTTTAAAATGAAAAATCGAAATATCATGTTGCTTTCTCTTTCTGCATTGCAACCACGTCTCACTTAGTCACTGTTAGCCTTTTTAGGGGATGCAATTTCAGCCAATTCGGAATTAGAACTTGTTCAGTAGTTATCAACAATCTTCAGGATTTGGGCAAAAAAGATGTACCACACCTGGTCTCCAGATCTGACTAAATTGATACATCTAATAGTAATTTGTGAGTTTACAAATATACTATGTGGGGGACTACAATGACAAGATGATGATTGTTTGCTATAGGCAATATTGCAGATATAAGAAAATATGACAGAAGAAACCAAGTTACATAATTCCCTTACTGCGTATGGGCAAATACTTCTGAGTTCGATCGTATGGGCAAATACTTCTGAATCATCTCAAACGCGGGAATATCGTTTATTACATCACAACAAACTCTTGCTAAATCGATTGGACAACACTCACACGAAATCAACCAAACCAAGTTATCCAAGCAGTAACACACCTCTCTATTCTTCCCCATAACTACCTCTACAACTAGCCTCAAAAACCACTTGCCCTAAATTTCAAACCTGCCTAGGACAAATGATCGACTATGTAGGTTGGGAGGTTGAATGATTTTTGCTCAACAGGAACACATCGCCTGATTAGGAAGTTGTCTAAGTGCTGATATGAGGGCAATCTATTATACTCCTTACAAGTTCCTAATGATATATACAACTAAAATGGCAACAGAGATATTGAGTATGTATAGAACAACATTTTCGTTCAAAACAACACATCATTGTAATGTGATAGAGTGGGGTTTATAAATTGTATACTGAAAACATATGCTGAGTTATTTGACGATTCCTTGTTAGAACAAAAAGGCTGGCTTATAAAGCCGATCTTTGCAAAATCTGTTGTGACGACCAAATCTTTATGGTCAACACCACAGGCATTACATCGCAAAGGACCCAGCGAAAGTTAATGAAACTGAGACCGTCACCTACCTTACAACAAGTCACAGATTCATATTGCTCAGAATAAGCGGCCTCCTCTGATTGAAAACCCTTATCTAATTTAATCTCTCATCACCATGTTGCCAAGACAACTGCTAACAAGCAAATATTTTCGTAAATTTTGATCTCAGACAAAACTGCTTTTCTACGGATGTTGAGGGCAAGACAAACACCTTGAATAGAAATTAGATCCCGCATCCAAAGCCACGTGTACATATTGTCATGTCGCGGGCCATTTTGCAGCAATCTGTTTTCGTAAAACTGAATCACATTTACATCAAACTACGACACCAACAACAAAGAGTATTTCAATATGAACGATAAACAGCCGTTGCCTGTTCCCGATTCATCAAACAAAACGTAATGCTATTATCAAACAAGAGCTTCTTGCCATTGTGTTGGCTACAGCGAAGAGTCAACATTATCTCCTCTGGCAACCCAATTACACTCTATATATCGACCACAAGCCATTAATTCAGATATTGAATCAATGAAATTCAGATCAGATAGACAATTCTCGCTTGCAGCGCTTACCTGAAAAACCGATTCCTTACACTTTCACTACTTCCGGGAAACCAGGGAAAAGCCATTTAATACCGGATGCGCTCTCACGAGTCCCGGTTGACCCACTCCCATCACACGAAGAGCAATACAATCACTTCCAAGATCATCCATAAGTCAACTTCATCTGTTCTGCTATCAAATCATCTCCCCCACATCTTTCTGACAATAGGTTGGAAGTCTGAAGAGTGCTGTCTACTAAGTCTACTGAGGACACTGATTACAACCAATTAATTGACTACGTAAGCCATGGCTTTCTTTCACTTCAACATAATTAACAATCACTTCTGTGGTCGCTTTGGGGATTCAAAGACAATGTATCACATGATTCAGGGATTATCCTATTCAATGGACATCGGATCGTTATACTAAGGACCCAGACAAAAGCCAATTTACAAGAGCTTCGTTCTTCTCATCAAGGATTGAACGGACCAAACTACTAGAACGACAGGCTGTCTATTGGCCAGGGATTAACTCGGATACCACTAATACCATTACTGCTTGCCACGCCCGTTAAGAACAAAATTCATTGCTTCCCAATCAACCCCTACTTGTAGAATAAGCCTCATTTTTCCGTTTCAAAGACTGTTCTGCCGATCTCTTCTGTCACGCTGGTCATTTCTAATTGGTCTATATTGATCGCATCTCTGGTTGGCAAACTGTCACTCTCTACTACAACAAAGATCCAACAGCAAATGATGTCATCCAACATCTCTGAAAAAGTTTTCTCGTTACTGGAGTCCCAGTTCACCCCCGCCTAGACAGTTGAACCAAGTTCAGAGCCGAATCCCTCACTCATTTTTGGAATGTTAGAACGTTACTCACAAGCCGTCTACACCTAAAAATCTATAATCAAATAGACTTGCTGTGTCGGGTTTAAAAACTATGAAAAACTTTGTCATTTAATCTGGTTCGAAGGGCTAACTTGACGATGACACTTATATTTCTAGTTTGATGGAATTTGGAATACCCAACGTAGCAATGGACTCTCCCCAGCTCAAATTTTATATGGCTCTTCTCTCACATCACTAGTAGCTACTCACCACACTATATTTGAGTTCGAATGGGAAGCCTCCTCTGCGAACGCTGAAGAGCAATAACAACTAATCAATAATATAATCAAAATGAATACCAAATTCGATAAAGGTACCACCACAATCTCGAAGCCTGATATCAGAATGTCAGTCATGATGCAAGATACGAAATCAAAAGACGGAATCAAACGGATATTATTATCGCTATCCGTCGATATTGCGATTACTTTATCAAGCTTACAAGTGTGAGAGCACTTTGGAGAAAACGTCGTTTATTTATCAAATGCAGAGGAAAGTTGATGAAAACTGATATTATAGCTGCATCGGTTGATTGTGCCTTGAGAGGCTACAAGTAGGATATTACTCCAAAATATGGATATCTTTTGTTAAAAATGTCCACAACAATTAGTGGAGGTCGAAGGCTGCCAATTCTCCTACCTAAATGCTGTGACTCAGCTACTGTGCTATGTTAGGTTTTTAAATTAATAGGAAATTCCACCATGTTTTGATAAAGATCATATCTCCTAAAGTGACAACTCAGCCTGTAAAATGTTATTTTCTGCTCAGATTCTGATTTGCAACTAGCATAATCATGTCATTTTAACACACATCATACAAGGGCCAAACCAAAAATTTGAAGCTAAGCTATATTAAACATCTAACATGGTTAGGAAATACAATTATATCTCAGTAATTCGTATTCTGAAAGCTCTTTATGTAACCGCAATTTTTTCGAAAAATTAACTATTTGCATTTTATGTCACAAAGCAATGTTTGGAATTTTGCGGGAAATTGTAAAAACGAGGACTATTTTGGACGTAATCGTCCCTCATCATGGATACCCAGGGCTGCTACGTTCCATAGCAAAGTATGTCAATGGGTTTAGCAGTTCATGAAAGTATACAGGTAAATCTAAAATGCTACTTTTATTGAGCAGTTATGATTCGATTTCGTTTTACACTCCCTTATGTACTAATATTTATGCACTCCAATTGCCCCAAAAGCCAGACTACACATTTTCATACTAGAAAGTATTTGATTCAATTCATATTCTAATGCAACGCAAATATTAAGCCAGGATCAGCTGATGTTAGTATTGTCAACCTAGAATGTGAAATTTATTCCGCAGTTATTTGTCAATTTCACTTTATAATCGATTTTATGATTATTTATGCGTTTTCACAGATTTGACTTTACCTAGACTAAGATTTTCAATTTACAAAGCTTTTCTCTAATTCTATGTTGAGGTACTGGACGGCGATATAGCACTTTCTATGTAGTTACGTCCCTGGACGCCATTATGGCCAGCTACGTCATGCCCTTTGACGCTTGTTAGGTTGGACGACCTACTGGAATGTCTTGCTGAAACTGATGGACTGAAGTCTTGAATTTGCATGACGGCCATGTTTTACTTCAACATATTGTACTTACTAGCGAAGATACGTATTTCTATCGGATTCAAGAAATTACATGTACTGCATTCACGGAAAAACAAATAATTAGAGTGCATCCGTATTAATCAAAAGATCGTCATCCTAGTATGTGAGTGATAGTGTTCGTTTTGCTATTGAATAATAAATCACTTGGTATGCTTTGCTATGATTGTGCTAAGTCTGCGAATACAGGAATGTCAAACAGCCTGGTTTATTTCCCAATCCGTGATCATTTCACCATGATATTCATGTCAATACCAAACTAATACAATTAAATAATTCAAAATCAAGCTTTTGAAATCAAAGTTCAACCACTTGATTTTGAACACTTATTTTGTTTTGGATATTTTTGCAGAAATTTACTGCTGGTATCACTGTATTCATCCAACTAAATTTCTCCCACTTATTCTCATTCTTGATATTTGACCTAAAAGAAATTACAATGAAATTTATACCCATATCTCGTGCTGCATATCTTTTTCTCAAAGATATAGTATTATAATTTGATTTTTAAATAATTATGTAGTTTGCAAAATAACAACGAAGACCACTGCTGTTTCGCTGTTGTTGACTATAAGTCTGTCAAAGCAGCTATAGACAACGAAACTCCTTCATTTTTATATTTCTATATAATCTGATATTAGAAACTATTCAGATATAAAAACTATTAAGCAAATAGTTAACACTTGCCGTGAGCTATGGTATCATGGCACAGGAGAGGCACGTGAGGAGAATACTAGAGTGAGTGATTTTCGCTTTTCAGTTTTCTCCTGGAGTGACTGGAGTGCCATCAGACCATAGTTCAGCGTACAAGTGTTAACTACTTGGTTTGAAACACAACCAACATGTAACTCCTTTCACATTGCCATAGCCCTCATGATGAATCTCTAAATTCTCCCACTTTGATGACGTCAAAATCGTGCGAAAGCTAGAGCACTCTCTTGCATGAGTTTTGGAGTTGTTTTCAATTCTGAATTACAAGGAAAGACCACGCCAACGCTTTGTTTAGCAAGGATGTTTGATTTATAGTGTAGCATGAAATGGTTATTAATAAAAGCAGAGCCATCTAGCTTTATTTTATTTTATTTTATTTAATGCAATTTAGCTTCAGTGGAACCAGAACAGGTGAATTCTGATTTTACAAATCTTCACAAATATGCAAATTTAAAATCAAGGATCGAGCTAGCCTAAACATTGCAAGAGCAGATTTGGCACTGAGTTACAGCATTGTTACAGTATGGCTCTTGTCGAGAAACATTGACCGATTCAAACAACTTCTTACAATGATGACGGATAAAATTTCTAATCCAATTCGTAAATAGATGATTTATTTTTGTTCGCGTCGCCTAGATGTAATTTTTAAATTATTTTGTTAGTTGTTTTCATTTTTGCGCAGAACAACGGAACAACGGCATGTTATCTACATTCAAAAAATTTGTTTAATTTTCTTTCAGATGTAACATAATGTTTATCTTTCGGCATTACGAGGATAGATAGCAAAAACCAGGTGCTAAACCTCCTTTTTAGATTGATAGAGGCTCTAAACAACCCAATTAGGATAAAATACTTCATAAATCATACATAACCAGATTTATCCTATTAAGAAACATCAATAATTCAACAAATGTATATATTTTCTCACATAATATTGGTTCCCCA
>JANVCG010031894.1:0-24383 GCA_025505365.1 Haliclystus inabai | reverse complement strand
AAACAGGAAGACTTTACAGGGAACTAGGTTACAGGAAGAATTTACAAAGAGACAAAGTTACAGGAAGACTTTACGGGTAAAATATTTTGGACATTGGCTGATAACTTTGAAGGGTCCAGTGTATGGAGCTTCCAGTGGACGTCCAGTGGAACTAGGTTACAGGAAGATGTTATTATTATGATACTCCTACAATGTCATCCAAATAACCTGAAAAGAAAACACCTATGTAATCATGTAAGATGGCATTCATTAACCTCTGAAATGTTGCTGGTGCATTGCACAAGCCAAATGGCATGCGACGCCACGAGAGTTGTCCAAAAGGAGGTACAAACCCAGATTTTCCTGGGCTTCATCATCCATGTTAATTTTCCAGTAGCCAGCAAACAAATCTAAAGTACTAAAGTAACGTTTTGAACCAATAGTGTCTATAATGTCATCAATCCTTGGTAGTGGGTAACGATCTTTCTTTATAATTGCATTCAATGCCCTATAATTAACACATAATCTCAAGCTATTATCCTTCTTCTTTACAACAACTAAAGGGCTGCTATATGGGCTACAAGATGCCTGTATGACCTTATGCTCTAATAGACTATCAATCTGTTTTTTAACATCATCTTGATAAGACAGATTTAAACAACGTACATTTTGACGGATAACAGGGGCATCAACAGGTGTAACAATAGAGTGTTCAATCAAATTTGTTTCTTCTAATTCACTGTCCTTCAGAGCAAATAGGTCAAGCCAATTACGAATAATATTTAGTAACTGTCTTTGATTTTCTATTGAGGAGTCATAAATTTTAAGTCGATCACAAATAGTTTCAAATCAAGCAAATCATTATCATTTAATACATCATTACATGATTCATTTCTCAAATGTGTTTCAATAGGCGTACGTAAAGATTCGGTAGGTACCAAACATACCTTTTCAGTGGTAGCAATCACTTTATTTTTGTCAATCGCAACAGGACCATAGATGCAATTAACATCAATTTCTTTTACATCAGAACGACTGGAATCCAAGATAAAATCATCAAACAGAAATCCGCGCTTTTGCATTTCAAATGATGGCTTTATCAGAATTGCTTCACCTTCTTCTAAATTATCAATAGTTCGACCGCCTCGTACTTTCACAGGATAATTGCCAGCACGTTGAAGTACATAGCTCCCTTGTCAACATATACTTTACTTACAATATTTTCATCTCCAGTGGGAATGACTGTCTTCTCTGATGTAATCGGTTTCAGATAATTTACTATAGTACCATCGTTCATTGTACGTTCTAGCTTGAATCCAGCATTGTAGAGAAATTCCCTTCCAAGTAAAAGCTCTTTGCTGACTCTATCTTGTACTTGTACCCACATTTTAACTGGTTTCGCTTTTGGTAATAGTAGAGTTAAGAGAACTTCTGCCACAATCACTAACTCATCACCACTTGCATTACGAATGTGCATACATTATTCCTTTTATAATAGGTGAAATAAGATATTTAGAAATAATTGTTGGACTGCTACCTGTGCCCAAAAGAGCAGGTATTGAATGTGACACAGAATCTCCTTAAGCATTGATTATATTAACATTTTCTCAACAATAGAATAATGGGTTTGAAATCGCATCGGTGACCATTTTGGAAGAAAAATTCCCACATTCTTCCAGAAATTGCTGGTAACGGGCTTCTGAAAGTTGTTGCTCTGGGTCTTGTACTGTTGCGGATTTGACAGAGCTAAATTTTCTGGTGTTATTAGATCCATTATAATTGGCAGGATCTCTTTGCTTACGGCATTACATACACCCTTCCCATGTAGAAAACTCCAAGTACAAAGTGGTTAGTTGGAGTTTCTTCATTGCAGAAAATAACATCTAGTTTAGATATATTACAAATGAGTTTAGTCATTGCTATATAACTGTGAGCCAGTAAATAGATATAGTTTTTATGTGATATTAAGAGCTTACTGGCTATATACATGAGCACAACCAAACTTTAAAGAAAAAATCTCCTTCTCTTAAAGCATAGCAAAAATACGCAGTTTTGAAATTTGTATCGTAGGAATATGGGGAAATGAGATAAGGAATATAGCACAATTATCTACTTTGATTTTTGCTTGCAGGAGGAATATTAATAATTATCCCAAATTGCTTCTTTAGAAGTTGGGCATGTATTGGTAACAATCTATCATGAACTAAACTAGAAATAACAAGATTCTGTGCACTTTGCTCCATGCATTTCAACATTGGATGGAAATAGCAATTTCCAGGAGGGGTGATACGCACACTTCCTGGATTGTCTTTCGTTGCTTTCTTACGGATGGTTTTGTGCTGCCATACCCTTAAAGCAACGTTGTAGGGTGGTGGCCTAGGTTCAGCTGTTCCACTTGCTCTTAATTTTCTGAAACACCCGCTTCAGGTGTGGGCCTTAGTACTGCCCAACAGAACAAGGTGAATGGCTGATGACTGATCTTCTGTATTTGTTGGCTGCTCCAGCTGCATTGAGTCACATTCACTCATATTTTGTGGCTGCTGCGCTGTACTCTTTTACGGAACCTATGAAAGGGGTTTCTTCCAGCTGACGATTGCTGACCAGTTGATTGTTTTCTCAGGGTGTAATAGTCAACCAACTGCGGCATCCTACCACAAGAAAATGCAGCTGCTATTGAGTGAGAACATGTGCTTCTCACCGAAGAGCCAGTACAATTGCAGCTAAATATAAAAAAAGACAAAAGTGGTTGTATGTATGAAATATTTCTTATAGCACGAATTGAAGCCTAAACTATTATAATCTTAAACTACCAAAGTATTCTAAAAGTAACTAAGATACCTGGCTGTTCCCTCTTTGCCTTTTTGCTGTTTTGCTAACCAGTTTTCTGCTATATATTATTGTATTATCATAACTACAGTATTCAGAAGATGTACTAGATAGATTGATATAATTTTTTTTACCAAGATTGACTGCCCTATCCCTGGTGGGTACTAACACTCATAGCTTGTAGAATTAGATAGCACTCCATGTGGTTGAAAAATTTCGTCAAAAAACGAGAAATTGGTAGTATTTTTCATTATGATATCAATCTACAGGATCCATTTGAGTGAAGGAATTACATTATTTTAAACTAACCTTATATTTGCGGACTTGAAGCTTACTCGATAGAAATCGTCCAAGCTCAGGCTCATCACAATGTGGCTTTCTTTGGAAAATGGGTGGTCTTTCACTCCTCCCTTTTACAAAATATTCCCTGCATTTTCCCAAGAAGCTTTCAGGTGACTTGGAAGACCAAATTGAGGAAACTGTGGGAATTCTGCATAAAATTAAAGAATTTCATTTTAGTTTATGGAGCCGTCTCATTTCATAACGTGTGAAAATACGAGTCTGGTTAATGCTATCAAAAGTATTCACTACAACCAACACCAAGTTAAATGTATTCAAGCATGTAACATTTGATTTCTTATTTAATTCTGATTGCTACATTGGGCAATCATGGAAATATATTAGCTTCTAGCAAAATTACGATAAACGTCTGGATATGGAAAATGTTTTGCCAAAGTTTGACAAATGGTACACAATTATACAGGTGCAATGGAGGACACAAATTGTTCGCTTTGATGTAATGAGTTACCGTTTTATACAACAAATGGAAGAGTTCTTTAAATGATTTCAAAGACTGATTATTTTATGGTGCTATTTTTTGAATTCAGGACGTAGCTACTATATCTCCATATATTTTTTACTTGGATTTACACGATACCTGGTACATCTTGTCCGCGCTGTTGCACAATAGGATTAGGGTTCTCAAATATCTCTACATTATCACCATTGCTGCTCTCACCATCCACAATTTCTATGAAAGAAGATCACAATTTTACGGAGGGGGCAGTTGGCATGTATGGTTTCCCACACAGCTTTGACGGTGACATGTGGATGTTAGCCCCAAACTGGTACTCAATTAATGCGAAAGGCTATAATTCTACAATAAATAGAGCATAAATATAAAATACAAATATTGTTTGGAGAACGAATCAAAAATCTTTTTTAAAATCAATGTTAAAATTTGAAACAGTACAGTACCAACAACGCAGTGAATCTTTACGTTAACCATGGTAACAATCGGATTTCAACAATGTAATTATAAATCCGAATCCAAATTCTTTACATTAAATCCGAATTTGACACATTGGCATCGGATCAATATAAACAGTCACATTGTACTTGAGCCTGTTCCATACTGAGGAGATTCAATTTTTTGATTCATGGCTTATGAAAGTAATTAACGAATTGAAAGCACTGTTGGTCGTTCATATGCATAAAAATGACTCGATAAGCAGGTTACTGAGCCTATGAACACACTCATAGCATCAGATCTTTGGTGATCATACAAGATACACTCAAGTAGTTTTTATTGAGGGTCGATAGTTGGTTGTCTTCAGTATGTAAGAGCCAACTAGTAGATCTTCTCCCACTTGCGCAGCCGTTAGCCCTTTCCCTTTCCACAAACCATTTCCATTTTTAGTGAATAAATATGTCTTGTGGCTGTTGTTACGCCAGGCCACATGGGTGTGTTTAAAGTCTGTTGTTCGTCTGACAACGTATGTTCGCTCTCGTGGGGTTGGACGGACGAAGTAACTACCCTGCTTTCATGGAAGACTGTCACCAACGTTTCAAATCACGATTGGCTATTCATTATACGTATAAACTGTATAATTTGTAAAAACCAGGTGCATTGACTTGGCGTTGTCTTGATCGCGGAAAGCTGAGACTGACTAAATAACCGTTAAGACAATTTGGTTGAGAGCATCTGATGGAAATGGAATTGTTTGAAGGCAGCTTGATGTGGCGAAATATCACCATGTGATATGAAACGTCTTCAAGATTGAGCCAATATACTCTATTTGTTATTTATGTCATTTAATTTACTAAAGAAATGATCCTGGGACAAAAGATGTTGAAGACCAGTGGTATCAAATTAAATGCATAGTTATTGCATTGCATTACTTGAAAAACATATGATTCACAATTTTGTTCTCCTTTTCATCCATTCAATTTTCGATGGTCTCATATTACCGGGTGTATGTCATACAGTGTTCCTTACAGGAAAGACATGCATCTATACACTGATTTTGTGAGGTGCAGTGTCACACCGGACTCCAAGCATGGATGAATTTGCTATATTTGCTGATTACTCATGAGCTATTATTTAGTTACAATGGTTTTCAAAACATCTTTTGATCGATACTCGTGAGTTTCTTTTCAAACAACTACCAAGTTACAGACACCGCATAGCATCCCATGCCAATATCTCAAAAATTGAATGAGATATAAGATTAAAACAAATTTTCAATTATTTATTTACTATATGTACTAATATTTGAGCAGTGATTGCTATTATGACTAATAAAGAGAAATCTCCCTTCAGAATTTCTGCAATCAAATTAATTATTACAAATTAATGCAATTAATTTCAGCATCAAAGCGCTCCAATGAAGTTAGTCTTCGAGATTACTGAAATATAAAGGACATTTTAGATATTTGAATGCTAATTTTGAAATCTTTTTTTTTCAAAACAAATTTACATTGATCTGAAATCAAGCCAAAGTTTGAAAAATAATATGTGCGGGTTGTTTATTGACTGTATTGCATTTGGAAAAATTACACGTAGATAGCCAAAAGCCAACATCTTCTTCCTATCAAATAATTTCATTTCAAAATACCAGTGTTTGTAAGGGCTTCGTTTAGAAAATTTCTTCGATTTAGTCATCTGGAGATAAAGACAGTAACTGACACAATGATTCAATATCAACTCCAGAAAATATTTTGTTTCTTCACAAGTTGAAGAATGATGATTGATCTGCAGTAACTACATTCTGTTTTTATATTGTATGAATACG
Organism: Haliclystus inabai; assembly: GCA_025505365.1. Taxonomy (NCBI): domain Eukaryota; kingdom Metazoa; phylum Cnidaria; class Staurozoa; order Stauromedusae; family Haliclystidae; genus Haliclystus; species Haliclystus inabai. Next base: position 18,504 of record JANVCG010031894.1, on the reverse strand, counting down.
AGGTTAATTGATAACGAGGTTTAATCTAAACAAGGTTAATGTAAATATCCAAATATATTAATTGATAATAAGATCCTGTACAGAAGTCTTACCTTCAAAAACGGAGTCATATGATATAGCAAATTGATAAAGTCGAGCAACATGTACTCATTGTAATATGTACCTAAGATCGACACGATGTAAAAAGTTTGAGAAAATAAATTTAAATAATTATCTGATTTGATAGACTGCTTTGATGAAGTTTGCTTTTTTGTTTTTGTTCAATTTTGGGGGTTTTTTCATTTGTTTTTCTTGTTTGTTTTTTTGCTAATGTGTTTTTGTCTTTTTTTTTTTTATTATTATTTTTTGTAAAAATATATTTACATTAAAAGCATGTAATTAAAATAATAAGAATATTACTAATATAGTAATGTGGTATTGAGTAGCCTACATAAGACGTCAGTAGATACAAAGTAAATTTGCTACTAAAAGTACACTTAGTTCGGATTATTTGCAAAGGTAACTTGACGTCCAGAACGTGTGTGAGTTGGCATTGTAGATGACGAATTCAATCTATTGGTTTATGTAATAATTGAATTGGGATCGGATGACTGAGTTTGATATTGTGTATCCGTTATATTATTTGCAAGTTAATCTCACGGTATTTCAATAACTGGTTTAAGTCGATCAATTGAGACAGTGTCAGTCTGTTGTCTGCACTGTTTGCTACAACTGGGAGTAATTTGTTTGCAATACTTGTCATTGCACACATGCTTTTAATCACACACTTTCGGATCTTTTGCATGCACAAGTCATGTGAGTGAATAAGTCTAGAGCTAAGGTTCTCCCATATCTCCTTTTTAACCGTAGCATCCATAATCTCCGGACAGTTGTAAGCCTCTAGCTCTTTAGCCAGCTTTTCATCTTTAATGCCATCTTGCATAAGTCGTTTTACCACACTAGCCAGCTCCTCGTTGATTGCTGGTGATGTAACATCTTTCTCCAAGTCTTGCAGAAGACTTGAGAGCACGGATGCAAATTTGACATTAGTCGATCTATTCTGCTGCAGCTTAATGAGACTGTCAAAGGAACCTGCCTCTTGGACCTCTTGCTCGTTCTCTTCGTCAGCATCATAATCACTCTTGTTATTAAATTCAGCTTCTGAGTCATGACCAGCTTGAGATATTGCTGATGTCTCCGTTTGGGACGATCTGCCTTCCCGTAACTCCTCTAGTCCTTTTGACAAAACGTTATTCAAATTGACAGCTAGCGCAGAAAGTTCTTACTTCATGATTACTGCAATATCAAGCTGCTGTGGAGAAGCACCAATTGTGGTAGCCGACTCTTTGGAGACAGGTCTTTCATCAGTAGACTGATCAGTCATATTTGATGATAAAGATATTGAATTTCTCATAAAAAATACATTTGAATACAGTTCTGGACTAAAAACACTGGCAAAGTGATGTGTGGAGACAGCACGCGGTATATCTCATGTAAGCCCTCCCTACTGTGACAGATTGGAACTGCAATTGGAGTATTAGAAGCTGATTTCAAGGAATGGTTGAAGGCTGATTTTGAATTTGATGCGAGTTAATACTAGATGACGGAATAATCAAAAGGGCAGAACCGGTGTCAACCAAAAATGCCAAGGGTGGTAAATGTGGTAGATTTGGTAAAGAAACAGTTATATATGCAAGTGAATTGCCACTCCGAGAGAAGAAATTGTCTATGTGGCTTATTGGTTTTCCGAATAATTTGATACATGATTGCTTGAGAAGCAAGAAGTAGGGGTCGGTGAACTGGACCTAGAATGAACCAGCAAAACATTTTGAGAGTGTGAGGGTGTTGCTTGTCAGCCGTTTAAAATTGAAGCTGGCTTTTGGCCAGGGCATTTACACCAGGGGCGGCTATGACATGCTTGATCTGCAAAAAACATAAATGTTTGACATAGTTGGGGGCGTTGGTCTGGATAATACCCTGTATTTCCGTTCTGTTGATTTCTCGATAAGCGTGCTGTGTAGTTATATTGTTTATTTCTATCAGGCATGTAATCCTGTCTCAAAGGATTGCGATCAGTGTTTACATAATTAACAGAATCTAGGCTAAGCTTACATGTTTTCCATAAGGTGCAACTCACCTGTAAAAATTGTGTATCACTTAAATCTAAATTTTAATCCATCCTTTGAGATTACCCTGAGGACATCTTCCATTTTCTCCCACTCCATTTTTCTGTAACATGGTTAATAAGCTTGCTTTAAGATTTGTTAAGGGTGTTTCAGATTGGAAAAGTTCAGCAGTCAGGACCAGAGGGCCAATATCTGAAGGTAATTCAGGCACTACAAGCTGGAAGCGATGTTTTCAGATTTGACACCACGCATTTCAAATAAACATTCAATCTGCATGAACCAAAATGCGATTTGGAGTTTCAGGAATGCCGGTAGTTTAATTTGCATTTGCATAAATGCCAGTAGTTTAATTGGCATTTGCATAAATGCCAGGTCTTCATCTTTTGTCTTAGGTAAAGCGTCAGTGGTCATAGGTGTGGTTGTGCCACTGTCCAAATTTAATTCTACATGTAGTGCGGGGTCACCATTTGTAAGGGCTTCGTAAACTGTAGACTTCTTAGGCGACTTAGTCATTTAATTTTGAGATGAAGACAAAAAATGACGAAATAATGATTCAATACCAACTTGATAATATATTATGTTACTTCACAAATTGAAGACTGGTGATCTGCAATAGCTACATTCTTTTTTTTTATGAATACAAAGTTAATCGATATTGAGGTTTGATTTCAGCCGTTTTAAAGTCCATAGGTCCCCACGAAGCGTCAAAAACCAAAGGAGCATGTCCTATCTTGCGAACTATGTTTGTGACGCTACCCATGTGCTTTGTGTTAGGCTCCTGTTGATTAATCCAGATTGGCTGTAATGAGCGAATGCTGAGATTTCTCAAACGTAAATGATGTGATGGGCTGCATGTGCGTGGTCGGAGTCACCAAATGTACAGATAAATAATACGATGAGACAAGGACAAGTAGATAATATATTTTTGATACAGGTATATGCTGGCCCAAGTCAGGGAGTTGAAATGGAACTCTATGGTTGTCAGATCAAAGCTATGACTTGGGGCGCAGCGACATGTTCACGTACAGAAGGACAGACTTGAAAGAGGAATTACAAAGCAGTGGTCAACGATTTACAGCTCTACAAACGGAAATGACAAGTTGACTTCCGCGCTAACCACTACAGTCTCACCCCCATTAAGACGGAGTCACGTAGCTGCCTGCGAGCAGGGTTGAGCTGCAGGGAAAGGCGGAGTCAGATAATTTACACGAGAAAAGTGAATCTACGTAAAACTGACACAACATGTGAACAAAACGATAGAAGGATAACAACAAATAAATCTATTTACGCTCAATTGAATAACATACCAGCACTCAGCAGTGCGAGTTTGATGGATAAATGGTATAAATCTAAGAAGTAAATAATATTGTAGTTGGCTTGCACTTGATTTCAGCCGTTTTAAAGTCCATAGGTCCCCACGAAGCGTCAAAAACCAAAGGAGCATGTCCTATCTTGCGAACTATGTTTGTGGCGCTACCCATATGCTTTGTGTTAGGCTCCTGTTGACTCTTCCGTATTTGCTGATATTTTTCTTAACGATGTTGGCTGTGTGTGTCGCATAGGTGTTGAATGAACGTCGGGTTCACCATTTGTATTAGTGAAGTCGATAACATGAGATCGATTCATAATGAAGACAAAGAAAGAGTCGTAGTGATGACTATTTAGCAAATGCAATGTATTACGATGTAATAGGAAGAATGAATTACAGGGTGGATAACAGTGACTTATATACTAACTCAATAGAGGCTATGTGATTACGAGGCCACTGAATCCGCTATTTACACGAATCCGATATCCACTACAAATTATTTGAAACTGGCACTGTATACTCACTGATCGGATTGCAGACAAAATCAATACTTAGTTCCTCAATAAGCGAACTGCAAGAATGTTAAAGATCATCAGATATTCATGATAAAAAGATAAATAAATATATGTAACAGAAAAACGTGGTCTATTTTTGCACACCACGCCTAAAACTCCAAGCATTGCAAAAATCTCTTATAAAAGAGCCATCAAAATGATTTATTAATGACGTATCATTCATTTAACCAAGTGGTATAAATTAACAGACTATCAGCATGAAAATTAGCACCCTTATTCATCTGGATTATTTAAAATTAATTATATTGAGTCCCATTTTACTGTGAGATATTGAAATTGGAACTTAGGTAACGGCTTGGCGAATTAAGGGCAGTAGCAATCAGTTTTTTCTATTAAATCAATGTTCTTATCAATAACAGCTTATCTAACAAAATGTGACATCTAACATCTATATGCTTGGATCTTGATTGATGTCAGGGTTCTTTGATAAGGCAATTGCTGCTTGATTACATCTTCATTGATACATACAGGTGAAGCATAAATTCTTAGATAAATAAACATCTGAATTAAAAGCATCATGTAGCAATACATGCTCTGCGTCTGCTGTAGATAAGTTTGACTTTTGCTTTCCATTGTAATAGCTAATATCTCCATTGCATAACGTAATTACGTAAGCAGATGTAGAATGTTGATCATATTTATCTCTTGCGTAGTCAGCATCATCATAACTATTCAAACTATTCAAGGTATTTCATTGCAATTTTGAAAATATTTGAGTACATCCTCTGGAGACTTCACAGTACGTAATGGTGCTGCAAAACAGTATCAATCTCTTTTTCTCTAAAAGAAGATACAACCATATCAGTTGACAAATCCTCAGCAATTTCGCTACAGCACCCGGACAAGTCTTTCCTTGCCTCCCACTTTGCTGACTTGGATGGGAAAGACACCCCAATATCATCTTCCACATCTTCTGCTGTTTCTAAAACTTCACTATTATCACTTACTTGCAGTAATGAAGAGAAAGATTCAATTTTTAATAATAAATATTCTCTACATCATTCACCGGAGGATTTCTTTTAGAAGCAAAGGCAACCACTGTGGCTAATATGTAGCTTTCATGAGTGCAAATAGATTTGAACCGGGTTTCTACAGCGTTGCACTACCCATGTCATGGTACCTACCACAGATGTCTTACCATCGTCGTCTTTCTCTAAAAATCTAGTCATCACTCTGACGGCTGGCAGCACTTCACTGATGCAAGAATCATTGGAGCTCATGCTTTTGTATACTCCTCAAAAGGTTGTAGTATACACAACACTTTTTCTGCGAGATTCCACTGGTAACTTGAAAGACAGCCTAAATCTTTCTCCTTGCAGTAGACTCCTGTTACCCGTACCATCTCTACAAGCCTCTGAAGCATGTTGTATGTTAAGCTCCACATGCAGTTAGAAATTAAATAATTAGGATGTTCATAAACTCACAACAGGCATGTCACAAGCCACCAATATACTCTACTTAAGAGCAGCTGGACAATTTGGATCATGTATACCAAGATGTCATGTTGACAAATGCTATGGAAATAAATACTTTGTGCATCCTGGATCAATGTTTTGTGTGGAAGATTCAAGGCTGTCTGAATTTCTTTCAATTTCCCATAAGCCAATGCCGAAAGCTCAAAATGACCGACGATTGCGATTCTTGTGATTCAAAAGGAAGGCTATATTGCTTTCGCCTTGGCACACCCCCACATAAAGATAAATTCCTACTTACCAGTATATCTATACCAATAACCAAATCTTTGTTTACAGCTTCTTTAATTCTATTACCGCATGCATGACTAAGTGTTTGATGCCATAAATTTAACTTGAATGGTAACGAGCTGTGAGTCAATCTACATGCTCTATCTACAATGCATTCTAGTTGATACACTTGACCAACTTTTTCACCCTTACCAAATAAGATTACCAGCTGAGTTCTAATCTCACAGTATGTTCTTCAAATTTAATTGTAGAACCTTCTACTGTAGCCATAATTGTAGATTCAGGACAGAGGAAAAATTGTGAAGCAACTTTATTGAAATGATTTATGTGCCAACCCAACTGTGATTATTGCATAACCAACAACCAAAAGCTATTTAATGATATTGATCTTTGAATTCCATTATAAATATAACCTTTTTTAAATTTACATACTTCATGAAAAACAGATGATTCTACCTTCTTGGCTCATAACCTGTTGTTTCTAATGCTGTGTACTGTTCTTGTTTTCAGGGGATAAACCGTATCCTGACATTACAAATTTCATGGAGAGGAATTACCCTCCTCGTTTCAGCTATGCTGAATTTGCCCCATCATTCAAAGCAGAATTTTTTGATCCTGACAAATGGGCAAATCTTGTTGAAAGATCTGGCGCAAGGTAATGTTTCAGAAATGATTTTTTTTGCCAAAAATTGTGAACATAAATCACTTATAAAAATTACAAAGCCTAATTATTAAACACTTCATGGTTGTAGAGCTTAGAGGCTAAGTCATAAGGACAGAAAAGACATGTAAGGACTGGTGGAGCAGTATAAATTCTGTACAATGGAATGATGATGCTATGATGCTATAACATCAAGCTATGTGTTTGCTTAGCAGCTATTGGTTAAACTTGAAACTGTAGTTTCAAATGAAAATATGTACTCATATTCTTGTACGTAATTGAGTATGGGACGCACACAAGTTAGATTAAATAGACATATTACCATCATTTTTGTTACAAATTAAATAAAATAAATTGTAATCATAACATTTTGGTATCATTATGTTGAACTGAAAACAAATATTTCATTGGTTATCAGGTATGTAGTATTTACATCAAAACATCATGAGGGTTTTGCTAATTGGAAAACAAGTACTTCATGGAACTGGAACTCTGTTGACACTGGTCCACACCGCAACATCGTTGGTAAGATACAATTGAGTTGGTCTAATTAATGCTTAACTGTAGTTTCAATTTTATTTCACAAGATAATCATTATTCAAATTTCCTTGAAAAATTCGAGAAGTTTCTAAATGTAATTTTGTTTCATTTTAGCTGAACTTGCAGATGCTTTTCGTTCAAAGACCAACGTTACATTTGGATTGTACTTTTCTCTTTATGAATGGTTTAATCCTGTTTATTTAAAAGATAAAAGTAGTAGTTTCAAGTCCAGTGCATATATTGAGGTAGGCCTATTCACGAGAAACTATTTTAACAATTCAAATGAATATCCAGACTTTCCCTGGTGGTCATGCAACAGACACTATCATCTCTTACTTATTGTCTCAAATAGATTATCATAGCTATGACAGTCAAGCAATTCTGTTTTTAATCTTGAACCATTGATGGTTTACATGTCATGTTCTTGCTACTCTGCCGATATTAAATGAATGAAATAAGGTCTTATGAAAGGATTCGTCTGCAATGTATAACTGTTCATAACAGCCCTCTGCTGCGCAGCGTTATCCACTCCATTGACTTCGGATGAGGATGATCTCCCTCTTATCTGTTGTAAGATGGATGTGAAGCCCAAGTAACAATTGATTGAAAATCCTTTTTAATCAATCTTGATAAGTGCACATTTGGAGGAATGCAATGAAATTCACCTGTTATTATGACTTGTACTTAGATGGTTACACCAGAGCCTTTTAGAAACCGTTTATAGAAGGCTCTGGGTTACACTGTATTTGTACAAAAAGGAATTTGTAGGCTATGCTGTAAGATTGGTCTAAGTTGCTCTATCAGACCAAATGCCTCTATTAGACCAAAGGTTGTCACATTCTTAATATTTATAACTATAGACTGTCATGCTACCTCAGTTAATCGAGTTAGTTTATGAATACAAACCAGAATATATTTGGTCTGATGGAGACTGGGAAGCAGATTTTAAATATTGGAAAAGTGAACAATTCTTGGCATGGCTGTACAATGAAAGGTGAGAATTATATAAACAGTAGCATTGACAATGAGGAGGGGCAATTTTGTTATGAACACAAGAAAACTGATCCAAAAGGCAGCAAAAAGAATGACAGGAATGAAGCATAAAATGTCATATTAATTTAGTTTAAACATATGTGTTTATTTTGGCCTGTAATTCACCTCGTCTAAATTAGCACTGATAATTACAGCTGTTTGTATACCACAAACACTCGGCAAATGCTTACTTTGTAGCTGCATTATATTCTGCTGTAACTCTACAAATATCTTTTCATACTGGTAAGTTAGTTAGTTTTCTTTCATTCATCAATTCTCTTTTCTTTGTATCAATCCACATAGGCATAGGAGACAGGGGACTGGGAGGGAGGGGACCTTCCGAAACATTGCTGAAGGGCTATTTTTCGGGGAATTTTTGGAAAGTTGAAGATTTTATATTGTTCGAAGCGAAATTTTTCCAGCAAAACTGGCTTGCCCCTCCAAATTGAAGTGTGTCTAATGCTTTGGTCAATCGACATAGCCTACTTCTTTCAAGCAACAATCGATTCAAACTTGAGATTTTATAATTTATAATTGTTTGTGTATAAGTATCCACACAGCTACAACCCTACCTGAGTAGATATATAGTGTAACCCGCTCAAGTGCAATCCGAATAAGTGAAATTCCCGTTTACCTGCAAACTGATTTTGAAACCGTATTGATAATTTTGCGGTCAAACCCTTGTTAGTCCTTTTTGGATAAGTGCAAATTCAGATAAGTGCAATCAAAATCGCTTGCAATTTTGAGTTGCACTTAAGCGGGTTACATTGTAACACTATTTTGAGACTCAAGACAAATTTGTTCAAGTCTGATCTTGTTCAATCTACGATTTACAAAATGGCAAATAGGTAATGTAGGCCAATAAGGCGTAATACAACAAATCTGTTATCCTTATTTTTACTAGTACTTTTTGTTTAGTCCAGTGAAGGATACTGTGTTGGTTAATGATCGCTGGGGTATTGGAACCATGTGTAAACATGGTGACGTGAAGACGTGTTCAGACCACTATGATCCAGGTAGGATAAACAAAAACCGATTGTGAAATCAGTAGGTAAAATAAATTTATTTTAATTAGCTTAGAAGGTCTAAGGCATCAATGATCAGCAAGGATATTAACAGGCGTGTCATACTATTTATGGAATTATAGGGTACTCCTTCCATTGGAGTATTTCACTCAGATAAATTGCAACTTTGCCAGTACATCATTTCCATGAAATTGACCAATTAATATCATTAGGTTTTACATCGTATTAATGTGGGACAGAGACTGCAACGTTTCTGGCAACATAATAAATGTTGTATGTTTGATCTCATGATCTGCCTTTAGAAATTTATAGGCCAGTCATTCATCTTGTATGGCGTAGTATAGATTAAAAAGCCTCAAAGTTTTGATGCTTGTTCATAAAACCATTGACACTTCTCAAACATGATACAGTAAAACCTATTGATAAAGGTCACCCAAGAGAGTAATCACCTGTCTATAATGGCCACTTTATATTGTTACAAATGTTAATTTTTCTCGAATTTAACCTGTGTATAAAGGTCACCTCTCCATTAAGGTCAACAATCTCCAATCTCATAAATAACTGGCTGTTGTACACAGGCGTCCCGCATATTGGCAACTAATTTCAACTCAACCTATCCATTTTGGGTTCAATCAAATGCTGGCAGATGAATATACTCTAATGTACATTTTTACTTCTTCAAAGGTGAATTGCAAAAGTTCAAATGGGAGAATGCAATGACTATTGATAAAGACTCATGGGGTTATAGAAGAAATGTGAATTTATCATCTTATCACACAACAGATGAATTGATTTTGTCTCTTGTGAGAACAGTAAGGTCAGTTGTTAAACATACATTAATCATCATAGCCTACACAAATATCTAATGTGAGCTATATTGAAAGGCACGTACAGTAAAAATTATTGTTTATCAAGTCCAGCACCTTTTATTGTTTTGCTGTTAGTGCTCAAAGCGATGATGCAAGTATCAGAAGTTGCTTTGTTATCAAATGGAAAACAAAGAACTTTGCTGTTGTTGTTTTATTTGTCAAAATTCTGACAGTCAAATAAAGGGGAGTAAGGCAAAAGCTTCCACTTACATTTTGCCACAACTACATAATTTACAATTTGAATACAAAAATTTAATTGGTTATTATTAAGATAACAAGTACCTAACATATCTCTACTTTGTACATAATTTCATGGGAGCAGCTTTACAATGTGGCCTAAGATTTCAAAGTTTTATCAAATATTCCTGCTGGTAATTTTGGATTCTTTTTGATCTAAAATGCATAAAAATTGAATAGCAAGGTATTATTGTAAAAATTAAATTTCTCGGCTTATTTCAATGGATATATCACCCTATTATCAGCATGATCATCTAGTTACCCAGCAGTGCTTACTTTCTTTGTAATGTATTTGGTGCGTTGTTTGATTGCTATTTATATGATTGACATACTTGAGACTTCTTCTGCATTAATTAATCCCTTTTAAACATTTAATTTGCTCCAACATTTTGGATATGATTGACACTTTTTGCTAGGTCAATACAATCTGCACAGTATCTGTAACTTTCACATATTAATGAGGCTGTTCTCAGCATTGAACTTTTCAGTTTACTACGCTGAATAAGACATTAATATGGACTTGACAGTTAACAAATAATCTCTGTTACACTTTTCTTGGATATGTTGGAATTGTCAATTGGGGGACATTCTGTTGCTGAAACTCTTTGTCAAGTAGACAATAGGATCTCATATCAAAGTCTCATACAGTTTTTTCAGAAAGTTTGCGCATGAAAAAAATATCATTTTCACCATTTTTTGCTAGGTAAGGAAGTTAAATTCAAGGTGTTCTACACTTGCTAATATATACCTTTCTTTGTTTAGTTGTGGAGGAAATCTTCTATTAAACATTGGTCCATCGGCAGATGGGACAATTGCCCCAATATTTGAGGAGCGGTTATTAGGCATTGGTAATTGGTTACAGATCAACGGTGAAGCTATTTATGGTACAAAACCATGGCGATGTCAAAACGACACATATGCAAAGGGAGTATGGTATGTAAACACTGATCATATCTTCATGACCCCTTACCAACTGATCAAACTATTGTATCATAAAGTTATATTGTTCTATTTTTCAGGTATACTGAGAAAAGTAATTTGGTCTATGCTTTCATGACAGATTGGCCAATTGCAAATAGTTTATTTCTTGAATGTCCTATTACTACAAGTACGACTCAAGTACTTATGCTAGGATATAGAAAAGAATTACAGTGGGATGCATATGGATCGCATGGTATAGTTATCGATCTTCATTCTATAACACCTCCTGATTTACCTTCACATCATACATGGACTTTGGTGTTAGACAATATAAAATAGCTTAGAAATTAACAGCAGAATAATTGGATTTAGCGGTGGATTAATGCCTTTTTATAACGAGCAAGTAGTCTAGGTATTGATTTAGATAGCAAATTGGTGCTTATATATTCCATTAGAAAGCTTTACGAATGTGTCGATTATGCCGACAAAATGATGTTGGATTATATGTACATGTAAATCAATAATTCTATTTCCTAAAATAAATATAAATAATTTCAATCTTTAGTAACCTATGACACCTTGAAGTAATCTTATGTTAGAATACTCTGGAAGACAAATTCTGTAAAAACAATTTTTAAAGGAACTGTAATCTAATGCATTATATGAATTGTAAATTGATTTTATGACTGTAATTAATATGTAAGTGAATTTAATATCAATATAATTATTATTTTTAGTAAAATGAGGAATTTTATATTCTATTCTGAATGGCTTTGTCTTTATAAACAGTAGTTGGCAACATGTATGTTGTGTAAATGCTATTGATTAGTCTACTTTTTCATCAGATACTTAGAATGTTTTTCGTCAAATTTAGTCAACAAACACATTCAATTTCACATTGATTGTACACCATGAAAAGCTAGAATGTCAATTTTTTGCATCTTCTCCAGCCAATGCTACTTCACTGAAATCCACCCAAAACATTACTTCGTTATGTAATGATCTTACGTCATTGATCCCACTCAGCCGAATGCTGTTATAGACCAAACTTGAATAATATAACAATATGATACCATAAGTAGATATTTGATTACTAGTCGAAGGTCACATGTGCAAATTTAATCTAATGATTAGGATTGAATTCAAGTTCTCAAATTGAACTTGAAAATAATTGTTTTTGGATCAACTCACATCCTAAAATTACTGCATATTGATTACTATTTAATTTTTTTTACTGTTGACTGCATTTATACCTTGGTTAAAATAGAATTGAAATAAAAATCAACACTTCGAGAATTGGATTGGGGGACTTGCAATAAATCATACCAAATTGTTCAAAATATTGAAAATCCTACTGATTTTTATTGTATGCATTCAGATTAAACTGGTTTTGGATTAAATAGCATTTGAACCAATGAGCAATTTTCAAAAAAAATCTGATACCTACGTCACACAACTCTACTTGACAAACCATTCAGTTTAATCTAGATCTTAATTTCTGAATCCAAGAAGGGATTTACTGCTTATAAGGATTAATTGAAAGAATGCCCAATTTGTGGAAAACACAAAATTGAGGTACGTTCGATCTAGTGAAAATATGTGATGTAGCAAAAGAGAGAAGATTGCTGTGGCTCTATCAAAAGGGTTCATGATTACTGTGTAACAATAGAAGAATGCAATTTAAATAAGGTAAAAACTTAATCCAGGCTATATTATACACAATAATGCAATTGACTAACCTAATTTACAATGTGCAATATCAATAAGTGATTACAATTTGAGTGATATACAAAGCTTTTGTTTACAAACTTCTCAAAAGTTATCAAACACTTGAGACTATAATTGATTTAATTTAAATTAAATACATTTTATTTGTGCAATTGATTTTCAGTATTTCATTGTCAGTAGGTATCTGATTCTACACTGATTCTCTTTATATATAAGATATTCACTTTGTGAGAAGTAACTATTTTTGTATTGCGGTTGCTTTTTTGGTGAACCTTGCGGGATGTGAACTGTTTTACCATCGAATTCCAACGGTAGATCTTTGGCAGGGTCTAGCATAAACACGTAGGAAATAGTATAGAACTAAGCAAGACAAATTTTTGGTGGGTATCCCTCATGCCATCATCATTGTAACATAAAAAAGCATCCAAATTGATTACCTTTTGAGGATTTTCAAGTCGAAAGCCATATGCATCAAATTTGCAATACATTTATTTCACTAGAGGGAAGGGGGCTGAGCTAATATTTGAGCAAGTTACAAACAAATGCAAATAAGAGAATTTTAGCTTTTTACGGGTTCCTAATTTCGATCATAATCAAATTGCAAACCATTAAAGGACATTGCAATCAATACAGGAAGTAGGTAAATGAATCAGTTTCCATCAAAGTAAGTAGTACAATGATCATGGACAATAACCTTGAATTAATGATATCTGTCTAAAATTACTGATTATGAATGGATAATGAGTTTTAAAATCTCTAACAACGTCAGTCTATTTAAACATTTCAGAGCGGTTACCTGGCTCAGTCATTCCCTTGGCAACAACAGAATCAAATCCTTTGGGTGGAGATTTCAAAGAAGAGTCGTCTTTAGTAATATAATGCTCATTTCCCAAAGCGACTTCATTAAGAAACATGATACCAGTACCACAGGAAGAAGGACTCACTAACATACAAAATAAATCATTGAAAAGGATTGTACAGAGATAATCAAACTGTGGGAGAAACAACGAGAAGCTTGAGAAGCAATGAGATACAATAGCTTCCACGAAATTCATACTAGTTAGAAAATTAAATTGATAATGTTTACAGCAGATATGAAGTATACCATAATCAATGCCCTTTGGACTATTGATCCATCAAATTTTGAGTAAACAGACACAGGCTTTAGAAAGGCGTATTGCCAAAGAAACAGTAACCAATCATCATCAAAATCAATGATTTCAGTTGGAGCAATGAGACATAATCATTTCAGATTTCAGATTTCCAGACCTATCAATAGCTGTAAATTCTTAGCAAAGTACTGTAAGATCTTCTTGTAAAACGATGAGTGTGACAACAAAATCGTATTGTTAAACTGACCATAATAATATGATTTCCCATGTTCAGATGCAAAATAAAGCCCTTTGCCAACACGACCACCAGAGTGAGGCATGATTCGTAATCCACCTTTCAAAATAGCAACAACGACTGCTATGTTCGTTCCATGCCAAAGAAGCCTTCTATTCTTGATGTTGTCATGTTCAGCAAATCGTTGTTCCTATAAAACAATCCATTTTGAAATACCAGTAATATACACTCAAGGCTCATTATCTCTGTGCTACATCTCAAAAAATATTTATCTTCCATCATAGCAAAGATTTTAAACTTTACAAAATGTGTACCGAGTTGGCAGCTTATAAAACAACAATATGATGGCAAGATAAAACCTTACAACATAAAGTATGTGTTGTGATCACAAAGTTAATCTAATACATCACAAATTAAAACTATGATTATGTTGTAGATGAACAGTAGTAGCTGGTCTGGTATCTAGAGATTAGTATTTTATTTTCAAATTAACACTAATCAAACAAAAAAGGAAAACAATCAAAACATACTGTAGTGATAAAAAAGCGAATCACAAACCTCGCCATGACGGCAAACTTTCCAAACATTCATCAACGGAGATTTGACATGGCTAGGCTTCGTTGCAGTTGTATACTTTTCAATAGCCTATCACAATATAACACTAATATGTTACAGTTGCATCAACTCATGGCTTCAAGGTGAAGCATTTTGAAATTGTTCATTTCCATGATAATTGCATTTCCCAAATGAGAAGGACAAAACAGTTGAAAAAAATCCAAGATCACCAGCTGCCTTGTAGAGCTGTTCTGCTGTATTACAGTGAAACCCCTCAATAAAGGTCACCCTATAGAGCAGCCACCTTTCTATAATGGTCACTTTTTCATGTTACAAATGTGATTTTTCTATTGAATATAATCTGCACAGAAATTCAGTAGAGTTCACCTGTACAGAGTTCACCTCCCTATAGTGCCCAATATTTCCACATTTTATTGCAGGATGCTACACAAGTTTCACTGTATTATGCTATTTGCAACAGAGGTTGACAAATAGTTTTATTAATCGAACATAGATAAGAGAAAAATACAGTGACAACTACAGAGAAGTGTCTTTACAAGTAACAATAAAACAATCATATATATGTGGCTACCCAATAGGATGACCTTAAAACACAGGTTGCGCTGTATATATATATTTTATGGAGCTCTCAAGATGGCTTGAAATGAGGGTATATGTTGATTTACAGTAGGTTGAATCCGTACCATAATCTGGCATACATTTACAATCAAATGATGACGGCTTTGGTTGGGTTGTGATAGCACTAGGTTTCAAATATTGTGTTACCTTGTATTCGTCGGATGACTTGTCTACCGGCACTAGATCTGTTGATAGCATCTTATAGTTTACATCATAGGGATGGTCAGGAAGCTCCTGTTGAGGTAATCAATACCATTACACTGAGCCAATGTTAGATATATGTTATTGGATACAGTACAAGGGTGTTATTAGCTTTGCGTTACTTAACTCTACTGCAAAGTCTCACATATACCTTCAGTAAGCACTCACATATTAAATCGCTTTGAGTCATTTTGCAATACAGTCAAACCTGTTACAGCGGCCACCTTGATGAAGTGGCCACCTGTCCATAATGGTCACTTTTGAAATGTGTAAAATAGTATTTTTTTATTGAATTAACCCTGTATGTAAAGACCACCAGCATAAATGGTAAATTTATCTGCCTAGCTGGCCGTTATATACAGATTTCACTGTGGAAGATAATCAAAATTTTAATAAATAATTATGAAAAATTCTCTTGTGAAGCAGATAAATTGCATTGCTACTTCATTTTTACTTTCTTGTAGTGGTAAGTAGATTACACAATTGTTCACACATGCCAGCTTCAAGATTGGTTGCTCCATTAAAGAGCATATAAAATTTTGAATCAGAAAAGAGAGCAATGTAGCAAAATGGTGCAGCACTAAAAGAAAATAGAAATAAAAAGTAACTTGCTTAAAATTTAATCTGTTGAGCTAGTGATTGATTGCAGATTACTGCAGATAATTTTTATAAAACTTGATGATTTGATAAAAGCACCAAGAACAGTATTCAACAAGTACGCGATACACCTATTGCTTACCTCTTTGACTTGTACTGTTTGCTCTTTCTTCAGGGATTGAGCTATTTCGATGTCGCCCAAAACCTAAAACATAAAAATCACACATAAGTCTACAGTATATACTTAAATGCTCTACTTGGCCAGTCATGCTAGGCCATGTTCTTTAATAGCTTATCTAGAGATCGTTTGTATCTCAATTTGAAACCGAGATTCTGAAAAGAGCCAACGAATGTTTACAAACTACACTATTTGGAAAAATTGTACTTAAATAAGTGATATGTTGGATGATAATAATGATGCAAGACTATTTAACAAAAATGGGTCAGTGTGTGCACTTAATATCAAACCATAAAAACATGTTCTGCTGAGTCAGATGATAGTACCCTCAGTATAGGCTATGGTAACTAGTGAGAGATCTCAAGAGGCAAAACAGGGCTTTTCACAGTCGATGTATTCACATATATTCTAACATACCAATAGCATATCCATTTTCAGTCTCAGTACTTCATGGTTATTAATGATGGGTGGTCTTTGACGTCCAAAGTTATGAGGTATTAATGTATAAAAGCGTGATGTTAATTCACTTAGTTTTGATGTGCGACCTGCATCAAGTTCAGCTTCTATTTCATCAAGAACCTGCATGAGAACAAACAAAAACATCCAGAGATTGAGAATGACAAATTACCATATCAGAGTCTGTATTATATCCATACATATCAAATGTGGGGATCCGATAGAATCTCAATTCCATGCAAAACAATTGGATTCAAAAATTGTATCATTTGCTGTTGATAATATGTTATAAACAACAGACTGTTTCAACCCTCCACAATACTCAAAATCACAGCATTCATAACAAGTTTTGAATGACAATTACAAATATATGTCTTATGCTGCCTGTATCTCATTATTTGAAAAATATTATGTCGAACTACAAAAGCGTATTGTAGAGAATTCTGCAGTTTCCAATATTTTGTTAAAATAGTACCACTTTTTCAAACATTCAAATTAGCATTAAAAATAAGTGTCTACATTATGTTAAGTGTAGGATATTGTCATGTGATCACACCTAATCGTTACAAAATAGCATGATATCACAACATAGAAGAATAGTTGAAATCATATTAACAGTTTCCTATAGCATTAATGAAGTGAAGTAATAAAATACAGAAGAAGTTGCCGACCTTGAATAAAAATGCAATTTGTGGTTGTATAAAGATGTGATCAACAGTGCAAGTGTCAACGTAAATCTGGCAAACCAACAGTTCTACTAAAACTTTTCAGTATCATTTTTTATCCCCTCTCTCTTTGTATGCATGTATAAATGAGAATTTATATAATCTCATTCAAGTTTTATCAAATACTTTTACAGCTAACACTTCAATTTAGGAACATATCGAAAAATCATAGTGATAAAAAACCCAATTACATTACGTTTAATCAATAAGCTATAGTGTGAAAACAACTTCACTCACTTTCTAGAAAGACTTGGTCAATTTTTCAGACGTTGAAAATGTAAAGAAAACGTGGTTCAAAATAAAGAAAATATTATTGATTTGCCTTGATAAGCCGTCCAGTATTGTTTTAATTTTTTAATGTAGGATTTGCTTTTTCTCAAATTCTAAAAAGTGCAAATGCTTTTTGCTTACACTGCAAAGCCATTCAATGTAAAAAATGAGCTAAATAAAAATTGAGACTTTGACTTCGTCTGTGAATGATAATGAAGTAATATTTAGTTAACTTGATACTCAGACCACCAACAAAACACCACACATAAGAATGATCTTTAAATATCAATTCACATACAATTTAATTTCTGCTACATCCATCTGGTCAGTTTATAAGCAAGGCTGTTGATTACTCAGACTTTGATAAACAATAACTTTTCAAAATAATGATCAATTACTGTTACTGTTACTTTCAATGAAAAAAGGTAATTACAATTTCAACTTACTCAACCAAAAAGAGTAATCTTTAATTAGAGATTACTTTTCTTCCTATTTACAAAGTATGAGTAAGCAAACTTCAAACACAAATTGCTTACAATTTATTTTAGGCATAGTTAAACTCAGACACGACTTTGTTGCAGGAAATTCCTCATAATATTCAAGTAGCCAGTAATCTGTGAGCTGATCTATTTAGTTGCAAAAGAATACTGATGTCAGTAGCAAAGTATTGCTAACAGTTGAGGATGATGCATGTCTAAATTTAGGTAATCTAGGTGTGAGCAAGTACTGGGCATGAGTGACCATAGAAAGGTTGATTTGGGCACACCTAGCCTTCTGGTCATTCGTTTGTGGGACAGTGCTAGCAATTGGTTGTTGAATTTGAGCAGTTGA
>JANVCG010031883.1:0-10137 GCA_025505365.1 Haliclystus inabai | reverse complement strand
TACTGTTCTCTATTCACCTACAAAACGCCTTTTGTAGATGTTCTGTATATACGATTGCTCACTAATGTTTTTGCTACTTTTCAGGAATCGAAGTTCGTTCTGATATTTTGCTTCTTGTTGATTGCGCTTTTACAAGAGCTGAAGTTGGTAATAGAAATGAATACTTTGAAAGCAAGATCAAAACGTTCCTTAAAGAGTTCATCAAAGGCTACAGAGTGGGTTATCAATATACTATGTTCTCGGTCGTTCTATTTGGAGATAGCCAACAGGTAAATGATATATTGTCGTCATTTTTGTTAAAAAACATTCTCAACCTGAACAATTTTGATTAAAGCAACATAAAATCTCAACAAATTCCAACGTTGAACGCAACTCTAGATAAAAGATACTCTGGAATCGATGTTTTCCCCCAGATTTTTCCAAAAAAAGTTGTTACTTAACTTGGGGGGGGGGGCGTAGTTTCAAGGGCACTTTTATGTTTTGCATACAAACGTATACGTTAGAAATTGCTGTATGGAATTAAAGAACCGTAACGCTGACTTAAAAGACATCGTGAAGATATTCTTGTCGATGGTGATAGCAAGCCACCTGCAATGGTCGAATGAAAATCTTTGATTTATTGTCTCATGATCAAGTAGAGTGAATCTTATTTATGTACAAGTAAAATCCCTGTATTGAACGGTGGTACTGTGTCTGTAAAATTACATGGTGTCGCTCAAGCCCTATTGGGTTTTCAAAAAAGCAAAGTTATCTGACAATGGTTTCATTTGCATATTAAGATATTGACGCAGTATACTGCTAGGCTTTTTCCCATTGATTGGAGCAGTTCTAGTGACACACCAATGGCATCAAAGCAAGAAGAATAATTCATCTTCTGTTTTTTTTATTTAGCTGCATATTTTTAGATATCTTTATAAATGTAACTGCCAAAATCACCATGATTTCTTCTATATGACCCTCTCTCAAAATATTATATAAATCCTTGTAATGACTTTCCTGGGGTAAGACAACCTACTTAGATATTTTGATAATTACCTAAATAATGAAAGTAAGCAACTTCTTCTTAAGTATCCATTTATGTTGAGACAATTCAAAATGGATGTGTATCAAGTCTTGAACGACTGCATTCGATTCTTTCAAGTTTCTTTCCTGAGAATCTCTTTTCTTGTCTTTTTACATCTAGATCATCACAAAATTCGATTCGACAGATTATTTCGATGTTATTGAGCGTATAAAAACTGCCAGGTTACCCAATTACACAACACGGAAAACTGGCGCTGGTTTTGGAGTTGCGTTAGATACAATAAGCAAATATGGTCAAAGTGGGTCAAGTAAAATCATTTTCTTAATAACCAATGGAAATGCGAAAGATCCAGCTGTTGTTGAAAACAAATTGATTTTATGCAAACAATTTGGTATTACTATCAACGTTATGGGAATTGGTAATACACTTGATGTATCAACTATCAGGTCGTATGCCTCGGATTCCTCGTATTTTACGAGTTATGGTTACCGGGATTTCTACATCAGAACGAAGACGATAATTCAACAGACACAGATAGGTATGTTTAAAAATTTCAGCGCAAAAATTTTTGCAGACTTTTTGGTATACCAGTTCAAAAGCATCTCCTAAAATTGCTCCTTTATGCATCACACTCTGCTCTGCCCGACAATGTGAATTAGTAATGGATCACTTGAAACAGCTATCCGCTTCTAATTTACGAAACTACAGGAATATTTTGCATTGTTTTGGGTAGCACTTTTATTATTTTCTTGCATCGTAGCTAATTGTCATAGGTGAAGTTAACTCTCCTTGATTCGAGGACGTTGAGTCAGAACGCTGTATTTTTGCTTATCGGTTGGTTGCTAAATATATACAACTTATACATTTTATCTGAAGCTTTTCCTTGTTTTTTTTTTTGCAGTTATCAGAACAACACAAGGTGAGTAATGATTTATCACATTAGATTAACAATGAGTGTATTTTATGTATTTTATCGCCTGTGGTTTTGTCAGGTTAAATAACAAAATCTAGAAATCTTCCAAAAATTAGAACAGCTGAATTAAATAATTTTCTTTATAAAATCGTGTAGATATAAATAATAAGTGCGCTTCATATGATCCAGAAATATACTCTTAAATTGGTTATTATATTGCCGAAACTCTCATTTTAAGATCACTTTTGACCTTTGCTTCACAGGATTTTCTCCTCCTAACCACCCAGTCAGAAGTAAGTATTATTGAAACGTATTTGCATACTTACTAAGCTACAGCTTCAAAGCAATGCTGTTAATCATTATAAACATTTAATTTTCGTAGATCCTACTCAAAAGATACCGCCAACCATTCCAAAAGTTCCTACTAAAGGTGAATATATTAATCTCAAAAACATGGAATTAATTTGTCTATGACTGATATTGATTACTATTTACCATGAAAGCTTTGTGTCAAGATTTTTAAATGATTTGTCATGCGACGCCCACATAATTTTAGATCACTGTCATTCATATTCTAAAACACCATGGCTTCTTTTCAATCGTATCGCTGATGGAGAATTGTCACCTAGTGCACAACGAAGCAAGAAAATGATACATCTATTGATCATGTGTAACATTTGGAATATACCATTCGAGTGCAGTTTTCTCCGGTGTAATATTGATCTGTAGGATTGAAAAACTGCAAATGACATTTATATATTCTGATTTTTAACTAGGATGTGATGCAAAGGCAGATATCTTCATCCTTATCGATGAATCAACTTCTGTCGGTCAAACCAATTTCAATCATAGAATGAGAACATTTATTACGCAAATCACTCAACTGTACGCTGTTCATCCATTGAAAACACGTTTTGCTGTGATTCGTTACGGAGAAGTAGAAGAGGTACAAAATAATGAAATTCCATGTGCCTACATCCTTGTTTCCAGGAAACTCTGTTTTCTCAGGCGACTTTACTTGATCCAAGAACTTGAAGTATTTTGTTTACGAAAATAGATATATTTTCCCAGAATAAGAATATATTTCTCCTGAAAATCGAAAAATAGCTACACTGGCATGTACATTTTTCTTTGTACATCACTTATGAAAGATCATTCTATCTTGCGTGTGTATCTGAGCCAAGCTGTCAAGTAATAGACTCTACGTGCTTCATTTAGCATACGGCCTAATCTAACCTTGTCTATCTGCCAAATTTTCATCAAAACTGTCATTAGAAAAAATGTTTACAGAAATCATATTTGATTTGCAAGGTGACTAATATAAATTTGAATGTATTGCTTATATCATTAATAGGTTGACTTCAGATTCTCAGAATGTGTAAAACTTAGTCAAGTACAACAATCGATTCGACGCATGCGCTATCAGGACAAGGGTTTCTCATACATTGGAAGAGCTCTTCAAAGAGTCAAAGAAATTATGGATCAAGACGAGCGACCTGATAAAGATTACAAGAAAGCTGTGTTCCTGATTTCTGACGGGGCATCAACAAATGATTTTGATTCTGATAAAGCTACAGCAGCTGCTAATGAACTGAAAACTAATGGTGTCACAATAGCAACTTTGGGGATTGGTAAAATGTTAAATGAAGACAGTCTCAAATCATTAGCAACAAATCCAGCTTATTATACACATGTTGAAAATTATAATCAACTTGTAAGGGTGACACAGAAGATCAACCAAGTTTTATGCAATGGTACGCTGAAGTTATCGCGAGTACTTATTCCTCGTATAGCGATTTACTGTTATTGCTACCGTTGTGTATTGGTTAGGGTGTGGCATACAGATACACATGTTATTGGGTTTATTCCCAGGTCAAAGCTCAATTGGTTTCCACCAGATAATGCATTCGGCCAGACTCCAGTGAGAAGAAGAGTGATTTTTCACGTGCAGATTGTTAAACAACAATTCTAAAAAATCTCATAGTTGCTATGCGGAGATGAACAGTTTCTAGGGGAATCACTGTCGTCATGTGTCTGCAAATTAGGAGTATTAAATCATATCCATGGATTCCTTGCTGTGAATTACAGCAAATTCAACTGCACGTACTACACTTCAGCTGTGAGATGCTAATAGCCACTATCTTTTGGTCACCATTTGGATTCCAAAATCGGGAAATTTGAAACTTTTAGCAAATCTGGTGCATCTTTTTGTGTATTGCGAAAAAATTTCAAATGGCCTACACCCTCCCTTGCAAGAGTGTCGGAGTATTCTACTATCCTACATCAGACGTATTTGCTACTTTTCCACAATTGCAGAGATTAAACGAAGTGAAGGGTTGTTGAACTCGCGTAGCTCAAATTATCCGACATGTGATATGAGCATTGATAGTCCATATGAGCTCACTTTCAACTCAACTTCTCATGATAATATTAGGTTTTTGCCGAGGGAAGGCACAAGAAAGAGTCAAGTTATAATTCATGTTAAGGTAGTACGGGGTGAAATAATCTAGGTCAATCCGTAACACTTTGTAAAATGAGGATGCTGTAGCTTCCTACCAGCACAAAGTGTTGCTTTTCCTGTTCTACCTGCTTTCAATTCGTGACACGGGAGAATTGAGCCCCTTTTACCGCATTTTGCATCACCCTTCAAAACCTTGTAATAACAGCTACTATCATATTTTAATTTTTAAACCTATAAGGAGTCAAAGTTGGAAATACACCGCCTGAGACGCCTATAACTCTACCAACACCGAAGGTCACAGCACCAAATGTCATTACTACACCAATTGCTGCTACTGGTGAGTGGGTAAAACTAGCTATTAGCTTTTTTTATTAAAGCCATTTAATAGCCTATTATGTTTGTTAGTAAAGCAATGAACAAGATTATTCCCTGTTTTGCCACATTATTGCCTGGGTCAAATAGTGTGTTTACATGTATTTTCTGTAGCTATAATGAAAAATGTTATACGGCAATTAAAAATTAATGTACTGTTTCACGTGAGCACAATACCTCTCTAAAATACATGTTTTCATACTTTGAGCAATTGAGTAATATACCCTAACAAGCTATTTTCAGTCTCTACAAAGCTATTGATGCAAAGTAACATAAGCTCTTTGGTTGTTTACCATATATATTTGATTACAAGTACAACACTTACAGAAAGAGGAAGTATGGGTAGATCGCTTATTTGTTTATTTATGCCTGTGCTATCAATATAGAATAGGTAGTGAGCATTTACAATTTACATGAAATTTTCTATTCATCTTTGTGATTTTCAGTTCAGAATAATCTACTTTTGAATTATGTGTAGTAAATAAAAACAAAAAGAGTGTTATAACATCATAATAGAATAAGGCACGATTTTATAAGCTTAAATATACATGCTTGCAAATATACTTGAGGGAATTATACCCTTTTAACTATTGGAAAATTAAGCTTCAACTAATCGCACTTTGAAATTGTTTGAAGTTATGATCCTGCTGGAATTTGAATTTTTCTCTTCAATTGACAGATTGCAGTCTCATAGCTGATATCGTTGTTCTGGTTGATTCATCTGGCTCAATTACTAGTAAAGTATTCCACAAAGACGTCAAGGACATTGCCAAAAAATTCGTTTCATATTTTGATATTGGTGCGGATAAAGTTCGAATCAGCTACATCGCTTTTAGTGGATGGGTCAGGGTAAGATGCGTTCCTAAAACAATGCTTAAGTTTTCAATATAACATTTTAGATAAGGCTACAACCATATTTAGCCATAGAGATCATTAAAAATAATCTTGATTATCTATTATTTTGTCCAGTTTAAAGGGAAGAGACTGAATGGCATGCTTTGTATATTTCCAACTTGAAAAAGTTATATGTTTTTCAAGATTGCTTGATCAAAGCCTCATTTGTCAGTATTCAATATCAATATCGAGAGCCAAGATCAGTCAGTTGAAAACTGAATCGAAATATCAACGGTGTGTTGTGTTTGAGAATCATAACGTTTCTAATAACTTCAGAATGGAAATCAAGTTAATATTGATCGCACTATTGCCCACATTTGATGCACTAGCTTCAAAATTTTATTCGAATTAAAATACTAGTCCTTATTGATAGAATCTTAAATATCATTTTATCGTGTGTGCAAAGACTGGCAAAGCTGGCGGAGTGGCCTTGTTATTTTATAAACTCAAAAACTCACCAATTTGCAATCTTTCAGCTTAGAATTGTAGATGAAAAAATCAGATTCATTTCATTTAATAATTCTCAAGTATATTCCCTGTCAAAAGCGTTATGGTTATACTGATAGATGATCGGAAAGCGATCATAATCTGCTTTTTACGTACGTAAACTATTTTAGTCAGTGATTACGAGACTTATGCTGCTAATTTGGGTGATCGTATTTACCAAGCTGAAGAAAAGGGATGACCATTGCGTCTTTTCTACTCCAAAGTTTTGTACTTGCAAAGCATCCACGATGTAACTTAATAATTATTAATCCACATAGTAAATTATATACACAATTTATGTATACTGTTTACAAATGCTTTGCATCCAAAAAGTTATTTCCATGCAATGGCTTTTCCTGTGCTGCTACCTAGTAGATTATTCTCGCAGTGATCAAGTTAAATTAAAATTTAGACTTATTAATTCAAATATTTTGTTATTGTCTTGATAGGTTGTAAACCAACTCTCTGAGAGTACCTCTAAAGAGGCTCTGGAGAAGAAAATCTCTGACATGCCTTTCATGGGTCGTAAGACCCGTACAGATATGGCCTTCAGGAAAGCAATTGAAATATTAGATACTCAAGCACGTCCAAAAGCAAGCAAAATGGTATTGCTATTAACCGACGGAAACGCTACTTATCCCATTGTAGCGAATCGAGCTGCTTCTGCCGTCAAATCTAAGAACTACTTACTAATGGCGATAGGTGTTGGGAAAATGAATAAGGAACAAATGAAAAGCAGTATATCCCCTTGGGTTTCTGATGAGTCTTATTATTTCTCAGCGGATTCATACTCGGAACTGAGCCAGAGAATCGAGTCTATAGCAGAAAAAGTATGCACGGGTAAGCTGTTAATTAAATCAAAACTCAAAATAGCCTTACGCTAATACGTATTTAGCGAATAAATATTTATCAGCAGCTTAAAGGTAGTACAGAGGACCATGCATACACTTCTTGAATTCTAGTCCATTGAAAAAATCAAACTTGATTATGGGAAGGAAATAATATTCTCATTATTTTCTTTTTTTGCACAGCTAGCTCCAACGTATCATTAATTAGTGGTTTAACAGGAGTTACAATGTTGATTTTGATTCGAATTTCCTCTCACCAATCGTTTTTTTCTTTAAAATTGAGTTCGATGCTCTTCAAGGAATTTTTTTGTGAGTGATCCATTCATTGGTTACAAATAAATTCGATTTAAATCGATGACAGACTATCGTTACTATTACATTTTTTTCTTTAGCTATGAAGTCAAAAATAAGGCAATCGTACTCTATATGTTGCAGTCAGTGAATATTTTGACTACGAGAAATTAATATTAGTTGTGAAGCCCAGCCCGTATTTATCGGGAATCGTTGGCGAACTGCAGAGTCTCTACAATGAATTGCTTGTTCAGACATACAACCTGAAGATAGCAAACGTCTCACTTCTAGTTATTATTTCTACTTAATGATTGAATATTTACTTTTCTGAACGTGAAATAAACAGACTCTAAAGAAATGATGATGATGATAATGATGATGAATTGATACAGCTGACGAGCAAGATACGCAAATATATCAAAATCTAAGAAATCTATTATTTAGAGTTAATCATTAACATACTTTTTATATCTAGCTGTGAAAGTTCCACCTACAACTCCCAGTCAGCCAAAATTGCCTGGTACGTTTTGCATAAATATCGAAAGCTAGATGATTAGAAACATCTTATGTATACAGTCAATATCGTGTAATGCGTTATCGTGTAGTACGATATATCGCATAAGGCGTTGAAAAGTCATTGTTCCGGCCTGTTTACGGTCAAATTGAAGTAAATAATATTGCTTATTACGTTATCACGCAGTGCGCTATATCACACAAAGCGTTATCAATCTGCGTTCCCAAGAAAGCCTTTCATCACACAATGCGTTATTTTTGTAAATTGTCGCATGATTGTCAGCGTTTCCACGCACTCGTTAACAATGGGATTCTGTTACAACAATATAAGTTGCTGTTTGGGAATTGAACAATAAATTTAGGGCCCTCACCACGTGTCTAATACTATCTTTCAAAATCGATAAAATTTAGCTTGAAACATATTTCTTGTAATTTCATCTTTTCAGAAGCATTACCTACAAAACCTGGAGTTTTAGCATCGCCAACAGATCCCGTCGTTACAACAAAACCTCCACCAATTGTAGCTAATCCAAGTGGGAGTTCAACTGAGAAACCAATTGGTAAGTTCACGATATCACCTATCTCACTGCGATATTTTTTTTCATGGTAAGAGGCATACTCCTGCTTAAGCTTTGTTTTCGATCCATGAGGATTAATTAACAATGATAGTCAGGCGGGTCTTACCATGCATAAGCCCCATCATACTAACCAAGTAAAAAAAGCTGAATTTCATGAAACATCAAGAAATATGAATCAAAGAATCATCTTCGTGAATGATAAATTTCAGGCTTGGAATGCTAAAGCAAATATACGACGAGAAGATAATTTCTTACAAATGATTTTATAAACAATTCAATTCATCAAATATGCATTTCTAAAGCTCAATTCATCTGCATTCATTTTTTTCCTATTCTCTTCTAATAATGCAAAGGAGTGGCTGGAGTAACGACGCCATCACAATCTGTCTCGACTTTGGAAACCACGAAAGCCCCAACGCCAGTGATAAATACAGCGCTCACAACACCATCAAGCTCAACTACGCCAGGTATACATTAGGAATTACGATAGAGTATCTTGTTACTAACTAATAGCTCTGGGCACAGCAAGCACTATTGAGTCCACGAATTCTTTTCAAATCCGATGTCACCTTGTGAAGCTGCTGGAGTAGTGGATTGCTTTTTGTTTATTGTTCTGTGATAATGTATTTCCTCTGCTAACTGTAACTCTTCCGTTTGTCTTCACGTATTTCTTGTAAATGTAAATAGCTATGCCTTACTATAATTCTCTCTCTTCGTGTATAACCTTCGTGGTGACAACATCAAACGCGCTAAGCTGGTCTACCTTCATGGAGAGTCTGTAATCAAACGGTCATATGTAACCCTTCTTCATCCTCCCCTGTTGGTGACCAGCCAAATACAAAACTAATATATCTACCATGTATGTGTGGCTTATAAATGGAGTCTATTATTTCTGTAATTCCACACCTATACACTGGTTTCTTTTTCGCGGTAAATCGATAGTTTTATCATAATTGTAAGCTTCAGTTGTCAATAATTTCTGTAGTGTATGGTGTGCGCGAAGGAAGAGGAATAGTTATGGTGAAATTGTAAAGACGAAATGCAAGCTCTCATTTACGAAGAAAATTTAATCAAACTTATTATCAGTACAGTAAATGAGTTGAAAGCACAGCTTATACTTATCCAACTCATTCTACGCACATATTATTTGCTTAAATTATACATTTTATCAATAAAAACACATGTATATCCCTTTTCAAGCTTATTGCTACATCCGGGTAGGCTAAGATGTTCTAAATATCAACAATCCTCGAAGATTTTGCATCAGATAAATCATCATTCTTCACGCTTCTTTCAATCATTTTGCGAATCGATTTATTGGTACAGTGAAAATAACTTCTATTGATGCTTAGGAATGCTTTTGAACATTCTTTCACAAACTATTATAAAGATATTCAAGATTTTTGGAGATATTGCAAAGAAACAAATTTCAAAGCTGATTCTATCTATTTTGCAGGTTGTCGAGATGTTGCTGATATCGTGATACTGGTAGACTCATCAAGATCAATTGGTCAAAATCTATTCGAAAACAAGGTTAAATCCATCTTGAAAGAATTTGTTTCAGCCTTTGACATTCGACCAAGCGCTGTTCGAATTAGTATCATCACATTCAGTAGAAAAACGAAGGTTAGTAAACATTGTATTTGATTGTCGTTGTTAGAATCAACACATCAGCATCTCTGAGGCTCGAAAGTCCTATAAAGAGCATTCCGTAATTTTTGTTACTGATGTTAATGCTATGATACGATTTTGCTTAC
>JANVCG010031861.1:0-10139 GCA_025505365.1 Haliclystus inabai | reverse complement strand
ATTATGAGTTCTTTGTTGATGTTGATATGACTAAAACGGAACAAGCAAATCTCGATCAAGTGGTGGATGCATTGAAGGAGACTTCTGACACTGTTACGTTACACAGTGAAGAGGCTGGTATGTGACAGTTCATTTGTATTTATCAGTTTCAGACTTATCGACATATTTAGATATTACTACATCCTTGTTGCACTTTAAGCCTCAAACGTGTCCAGACATAAACGAAAGCAAGTTCTTTCAAGTAGCTGTTCTAGCTAGGGTCCAACAAAAATACTTTAGTTCAATAATCCCAAGTTTGAATAAAAAAACATTCAAAGTTCTCCCACTTAATAACTATTCAAACAAATTTTTTGCCTGCTTTGTATTTAAATATAGTATTGTATTTCTACGGCTTTGAAATTTAGAACACTCTTACTTTTCGTTATTTTGTCTAGCAATAGAAGAATAGTTCATCAAGCAGTCAAAGAGTTGAAATTTCTTAAGAATTCGACTCAGCCTCAACTGGAAACCTAGTTGCCAGCTTGCCAGGTTTTGTCAGATTCTGAGCCTGTCCACATAGTAAATGACCAGTATTCTGAGGCTGAGACTCAGCCCTTACACTCTTCTATTTCATTATCTGTTTCACACAGTGGTAGAAATCAAACCTTTTCATCGCTCTACTTTTGCGGTCTTCACTACGGTGGCCCAGAAGTGCTACACAGCAGACACAAATTATCTGGGGCCTATTAATCATTTCTGCGTTGGTTACGAGCATGACTGTGGTGTGCTTCGGATCAACTATGACCAAACACTATCGCAATTAAAACTTCTTTTCAAAACAGAACGAAGTTACAAATGTGAGAAGCTATCAAATGAATCATATTTAAAACAACTTAATCCTAAGTAATTTGTCACATTCCAAGATCTTGAAACATTTCATTGTTTTAGTATTTTGATAATTAGATTGAGTTTAGCACTCACTCTCTTATTGTTTGATCATTAAATGTAGGCATGGATTTGCCTCGTAAAAAACCCAAGTTTCTAGTGAACAAAACAACAAAGTTTTAGACAATTTGCCCTGCTAAAAATGAGGAATAAAGCCATGGAAATACTTTTGAAGAAGTAAAAACAGTCAAAAATTACAAACTAAATTGCGGATACTTGATGATTGTAAAATTCCTCTTAGATAACATAAAAGTCTGATATTTAACTTATCAGTATGTGAGATGTACTATCTTTCCTAGAAATATTATTTTTATATTACAAAGTATGTTTATGTGTGTTGTTCGCATCACTGGGCATCAAAATATCAACTGCTTTGTTTACTTAATTAATATCAATAGGGATCATAGATTTCTGGAATCGATTAATGCATTTTATCATGTCATAATATCACCACTCGTGCTTTGTAATTTGACCTGTGCACATGGATTTAGCTACTCCTAGATTACTCTAGACCCTAGAGTTTAAGCTGAAAGTTTTAATACTTTATACTTTTCTAATTATATTGTATCACGGCTACTGTAGTGATGGATAAAGGATAACTTATCAAGCATTATTTTTCGAAGGCCATGAATGTAATGTGACATTGTCTTTTCTGAGAAAGTACCATCTTGTTAAGATGTTGCGTAGAATACTACTCAATCAATTAAAAGATTATGGATTGCAGCGTTTCAAAAAAGTTGTCAACGTATTATGTCTGGCAATGCAATCAAGAAGAACTTGATTGACCTGGGCGCTTGTTTGACTACAGATCAATGTGGAAAAAACTACAATCTAAGTATAATTTGAGCATTCCTAGGTTCATTATTCAAACCTGCTACGTGAAATGGACCCAGAAGGTAATGAGCTAAGTTGAATAGATTGACTTCAGAGGCGCAATTACGTTAGTGCAGGACCCAATTATTGCTAGCATGCATATGGCTATGACAAGTTCAAGCTGTTTGGCTGCCCGATTCACGGCTGCATAGACAGATTTAGTCGAAGAATTATATGACTCAACCTCTCCAGATCAAACAATGATCCTCACATTTTGAGTAATTTTTGTGTTGAAAGCAATCTCAATGCTGGAGGCTGCCCACGTCTGCTACCGACCGATCAGGGAACCAAAAATGGCATTATGGCAACATGCCAATGCTACCTGAGCAGAAGAGGTGTAGATTCACAATGAGGGTTGAAGGCACATCCTCACGGTTCTTCACTTACTAATCAACGCATTGAAGCCTGGTGGTCCTATTTGAAGACGTCATGGTCATCTTGTTCATTAATTTCTTCAAGACATGATAGCACAAGGGCACCTCGATACAAGTAATGAATATCAAATCTAGTGTTTGCGGTTCTCATTCAATGAAATTCTACAGAGGACTAGATAAATTCAAGGATAGCTGGAACAGCCACTACATTACAAATCAAGACATCAACATTGTGTCGTATTCCAGATCAACTCTATTACTTGCCAGAGAATGTTAATCAGAGAGATTACAATCATGATTTTGACACCGAAGATATGACTGACGTAGAAATTGAATTAGAAAGAGGCCTCCTAGTAATGAAAACATGCATCAAGGTTATTTTATTGAAGTAATATCGATCAGAAATGACTACACGGAGAAAAGGGTTGGAAGTTTTCAATAGACTTAAGTCCGTTCGCCAGTACTAACAAATGATGCATTTGTTAAATTGCGCAAATGTGACTCAAATAGTATATAAATGTGGATCATATTGAAAGTATTTCCTACATGGTTCATCTATAAGCATGTTTATCACAAAGAGAAATTTGCTACACTGAATGAGACGATTTTTGGATTATAATCTTGATATCATCGAATATAGATAGATAGATATCCTTTATCTAATTGTATTTGTCTGCTTACGATTTAGCCTTCCCTCCAAAGAGCAGAGTAATAAGAGTGAGGGTTATAGAAGACGTTTGAGAAGCGGGTGTGCCAATTTTAAATTTCAAAGTTCATCCCTGAAATTATTGCTAAGAGAGAAAGGTATGGTTGTGACAATCCCTAAATTACGACTCACCCAAGGAAGAAGGGTCAGTGCAAAAGTGTACAGCTGCATATCAGGATAGAGGGCGTGGTCAATCACATGCGTACGCAAGTGGAATCTTCATTGCCTCTACCATAATTCTGAATAGTTACAGAAGCCAGTTTAACCTCATGCGACCAGATTAATTCATAACCAGTAACGATGTATTGAAGTTGCTAATGGCATAAGGGTATAGGGAAATACATACATTTAGGAGTGTTGAAACAGTTTAACCCAAAAAATGTATTCAAGCCAATAGAAAAATCTTTGATTAGCTTGAAAATTTGGAGTCTACAGTCCCCGGGTCCTTCGCCATCTATACGGCTATGGTTAATGGAAGATCATTTTTGAGGTGTGGCATTTTTAACCAACTGTTGATTTTCACTTGGTAACAAAATGTCAAGACTCAAACTGAAATGTACGTACGCATGTAGAGGATCCTTAGCTTGACTTGAAACATAGCTGCATAGGGTGGTTAGGGGCTCAAATATTGGAACATTTGAGTATGTTGTGCTTGGATGATCCTATGCTCCATTTTTATACACCAGTTATATCGATAATCTAGTTCTTTCCAAAACTGCTATTTATTCTTAAAATGTTACGTTGAATTAACATGGCAAGATCATGAACTCTAAAGTTCCGCACAGCCTTTCAAAAGGTAAACAGCAGGATGTTTAAAAAATTTTTTCGCGTATTTAAAATAAGGCACTGTTGATGGTGCTATATTTAGAGGAGAGAGCTCAGAGGGCAAACTAATTTAACAAGCTCATTCTCAAATTCAAAACTAGATACTGCGAATAGAAACTTATCGAAAGTAACATGGAAAATTAAGCTCTTTACAGTCTTTTAGATTGTGGCAAATATGGATTCTACTTCTTCAATCTTAAGATCGTGGCAAAATTCAACTATCATGATTCATACCTTAAGGCCTTCTGAATGTAAAAGAACATCAACATACATTGTTTGTTGGTACATGCAAGCCCTAAACAGCGCATG
Source organism: Haliclystus inabai (assembly GCA_025505365.1). Taxonomy (NCBI): domain Eukaryota; kingdom Metazoa; phylum Cnidaria; class Staurozoa; order Stauromedusae; family Haliclystidae; genus Haliclystus; species Haliclystus inabai. The sequence continues at coordinate 6,128 of JANVCG010031861.1, read as the reverse complement.
TCAACACATATTTGAAAAATTTGCCAGCTGGTTAACTAAACCTTGAAATCTTCGTAAATCTGAGGTGTTGATTGGTGTTTGAAAATCTTTTATTGCAGAAGCCAGTTCCGGATTTATGCGGTAGCCGTCTTGGTCCAAATGTAGCCGCAAACTTCAGTTTCTGGTTCTCCAAAAATGCATTTTGAACGCTTTAATGTGACATGATGAGCATTTTGCAAACGTGTGTTGTGCTCACAAACAGCTCTACCATAAATAATGACGTTGTCAACAATTTTACGCACGTCTTCTAGGCCTTCAGCAACTCAGTCCATTTGTTTATTGTAGTGTCCACTGATACTGCTTGTACCAAAAGGAGTGCGCGTATGAACATACTGTCCGAACGGTGTGATAAATGCAGTTAATGATTGAGATTCAGGGTCCAGTGGACATTGCTAATATCCAATGACACACTAACCTTTGTAAAATAATGCTCCTCAGTTGGGTTGATACTTGCTACGCTTTCATGTGGCAAGACTGACTGGTAGTATTCATGCTTTACAAATTTGCTTAATTTTGTCAAATCTATGCATAGGGGAATGTCATTACTATTTTTCTTTGGTTCTACTACAATTGGATAGTACCAATCAGTTGGCTCACCAATTTTGCTTGTAACTCCTAAATTAACCATACGGTCTAATTCTGATTTGACAGTATTACGATAAGGTAAAGATACTCTATGAGGAGCTGTAACAGCAAATGGCACTCTGTCATCATGCAAGTGAATTTTAAAAAGTTCTCCTTTCGTTGGATCTAATGTCTCATTAAATACTGTGGGGAACTCGTTGCATAACAAATCAGTCAATTCTTCAAACAAAGAAGAAACATCAGCATTATTCCTATTATCAGAAATATCAGAAGGGAGCCCATTGAATACAGCTTTCACCTAAACTAACTTGAGTGACTCTACCGCAGGGCAACCTAGAATCAGCCCCTTTAGATTTTTAACTATGTAGATAGTCTGTTTTGTTGTGTTTTCGTTGACTGTCAAGTTAGTAGTCAGTCTACCCAGCACTGTTAGGCGTGACTTGGTAGCGACAAACATTTAAACGACGACAAACGAACCCCAAGAGCAATCCGACCGCGCAGAATTCAGTCACTGCAACATCTTTCAAATTTACCGGATTTCTTGTAGAACATTTAACCATTTGCTGAATGTTCCAATTTCAATCTGGTCTTTTTTGTGGAATTTGTAAGTTTCCACGACTTCATTCACAATGCTGCTGGCGTAATCACCCATGGCGCCAACGAATGTTGTGACATCATTTTCTTTGCCAGGCTTGACAGGAAAATTTAACAATATTTTTAATGTTTGTCACTTGCCAGCAAGGCAGAGATGCAGTACAAAAACTTGCTCATCTTTTGGTAAATGGGAATGTTTTGTTAGTTCAACATAACCATTCCATTTCAATTTCCTGGATAGCTTGAACGTATCGTATTTGTTGATTGATAAGACCTACATAAATTTGAATTCCTGATTATTGCTATGATTTCACTAGAATTCCCATTTCACGAGGTCGAAAAGGGTGATTATCAATTCCTGTTCCTAAGAAACCCCGGAATCACCCCTACCCCACAGTATAGTGTATATTGAAACAAGACAAATTATACTCATAGCCCTTCTCCGGCTGTAAATAAAAATTCCAGCCTAGAACTTTTTGATGTCATCTTTTTACCAGTGCAGTAGGAGCTTGCCTACGGCTAAACGTAAAGAAATACAGCATTTTTTCAAGAAATATGTACTAAAGCTGCAATGAATAAAAATTGATACCAAAGAACAATCGCAATTTAACGAAAGTAAATGAGCAGAAATTAAGCTTACAGAATTATTGAGCTAAATGATAGGAATATCTAATATTTCTTTCATTTCTATATATTGCTAATTGTTACATAACCATTATGAAGTCATCTCATTTTCATTCATCAATTAATTATTGACAATTGAGGATGCGGAAAGTGAATTCATCTGCAAATATTTTATAGTCTGACATGTTAGTGAAGGGTATGTGAAGTATTTTAGTACATGTTCTTTCGAAGGATATAGATGAGTCAAGTCGTAGCAGATTGATATTTTATTGACACATAAAATTGTTGGCAATAACAATAATAGGAAACTGTACTACAGTGCAACCCGCTTAAGTGCAAGTCAAAATTGCAAGCGATTTTGATTGCTCTTATCCGAATTTGCACTTATCCAAAAAGGCTTAAGAAGGGCTTGACCACAAAACTATAAATTGGGCTTCAAATTCAGTTTGCAGATAAGCGGGAATTTCACTTATCCGAATTGCACTTAAGCGGGTTACACTGTATGATCAATAATGATAATAATTCAATCGGTAGCTTTACCACGGCTTGACGGCTATTACGCTCCAACTCCGGTATCTTTATTCTATCTATAACTTTGCTGCTAATCTGTGATAATTTTTACATGGCTTTTATACTATTTTTATGGCGTCTAAATACACTAATTAAACTAACGTCTAGTCAAGAATACAATTGATTAATTACACATACATGATTACAAATATTATTACACTAGAAAATACTATAAACAATACAGGTCGCGACTCGTGCCGCGGTCATGACTAGTTAGGAAATTAAGCTATTATAACTTTATATAACATTTGACTTGTGTTTGAAACACGTGTTTCAGAACACGCCCCGCACCATGGAAGAACTGTCTCAAATTCTTCCATCACAACTCACATTCAGGATTTAACCGTTTGACAGCAATCGACAGCCAGTTACCCTCAGTACATTTTGATGGAGTGTTGGATGATGTTTCTTGCTGCAACCATCTTTGGCACATTCTTTAATGTTTCTACTGCTTCTTATTCCATGGCCTTCTTTGAGACAACAGAAAAAACGTTTATTGTCTTTTACCATCTCCCATCTATCATCAATGTTTACGTCTAGAAACTTTGGGCATTCTTGCATGGCATGATCATCATCACACAATGGGCATTGTCTTGATCCGATATCATTACTTGTAAAAGCTTAATAGGCACAATGAGATGGCTGCTTGCTACGTCCATTGCCAGAGAACAGCTCAAGTAGTGAATGAGCTTGTGATTTGATTATGCTTTCTGCCTCCAGCCATTCACTCAATCCTCAGACATTGTTGGGTCTTCTGGCTTCGCTAACTTCTCTACCCCATCGCTCTCTGTCTTAGTCTGCCATTTTATTTACTATTGTCTTCAAAAGTCCCTTTGATTTCAAATCGGCTTTGCATTGTGCATTAATGAGTTGTACAACAATGTCTTGTATTGTCGCAGCAAAGTTGAGAAAACCAAAGGAATCGCCTGACCTTTATTTACTTAATTTTTCAATTTCTGTGTAACAAGCGTCGGTCAACTGATCATCTCGTCCATACGTTATATCTAATTTCTTCCACGCCGCTTTGTATTCTTCAATGTTGGAAATTAGTTTTGCTGGTATCTTCAACATGCGTCCTCGTAATACATGCATCTTGGTGTTTGTTGTGCCATCGTTGTCAACTGGTGTTTTGAACGTTGATATAAACTTTCTGTAGTCTCTCAACGCTCCTGAGAAATATGGCAGTTCTAGCTTGTATCTTACGAAACTATTTGTCGCTTTTACATCATCTGGCTTTTCTTTCGTTTTATTCTTAATGGTCTTTTCTGCATTCATCTCTTGTTCGTTTGACGCACTTGAAGTAATCGACGTTACAGACCCCGCAACTACTTCTAATTGTTGCATTTCACTACCACTTTCTGGTTCCAAATCGGCCTCTTGACTCGGTAGGTTTTGATCACCAACATCGCTCGCAGATGCATCTGTTATAGTTGGTGCTGCATGTTCTGCTGAAGTTTCCTGTTCTTCAGTCTTATTTATTGACTGGTGTTTGGCTATATTCTGGCGTATGTGATTTTTGACTTTTGCTCTGACCTCACACATTTCATCAAACAGTTCGCCAATCCATTGACTATCCATTGCCCCTTCGTCGTCGGACAACATCATTGTATAATTCTCGTGTGCTAATTCGGCATCGCAGTAGGTCTTTTGAAGTGTCTATAGGTCTTCATTAAGCTCTTCGATGTCGACTGTTTCATGTTCTATCGCTATGCATAACTTTCTCATCGTTCTTTTTACGCATCCTTTATTGGCTCTTCGCTGACGTTCAGCTGTGATTTTGGTGTTGGAATACATATTCTTCGTGACACTGGCTGTGAACTTTGGCTATTGATTGAATCTTTTTGTTTCGAAGGATATAGATGAGTCAAGTCGTAGCAGATTGATATTTTATTGACACATAAAATTGTTGGCAATAACAATAATAGGAATCTGTACTATGATCAATAATGATAATAATTCAATCGGTAGCTTTACCACGGCTTGACGGCTATTACGCTCCAACTCCGGTATCTTTATTCTATCTATAACTTTGCTACTAATCTGTGATAATTTTTACATGGCTTTTATACTACTTTTTATGGCGTCTAAATAAACTAATTAAACTAACGTCTAGTCAAGAATACAATTGATCAATTACACATACATGATTACAAATATTATTACACTAGAAAATACTATAAATAATACAGGTTACGCATGATCTACCCACGGTCGCGACTTGTGCCGTGGTCATGACTAGTCAGGAAATTAAGCTTTTATCACTATATATAACATTTGACTTGTGTTTAAAACACGTGTTTCAGAACACATGTGTTTGTACTTATTTTCCTGCTTTCCCCTAAATCGTGTTGAAATTCTATGTTAGGCTATGGAGTTAAACCAATAGCAGGATCAGCCCCAGTGACAACTGAAGAATATCGTTCAGTGTAATAACTCTTGCAACAAGATCTCCACTTTCAATTGTTGATCGCACTTCTCCCTTCTCAATGTCTTCGAGATATTGTGCAAAGTTATTCATCATACTCTACCCGGCAGCGCATCTGTTACTTCCCTCTAGAGTGTAAATAGGTTTGCAAGCCTCTTCAATGACTTCTGCCGTTATTCCATCTGATAGCTCAAATTTTTTTGGCACATTTCCCTATTGTTATGTAGCAATGCCAGAAAATCGACACTTTGAGGCCTTTGGTGTACTGGCTCATTTCAGTGATGCTTGATAGCACAATGTAATGTGGACAAATGCAGCCGAAAAAAAAGATCTTTGTCTTTCAGTTGGACAATCGGCTTTGAATAGCCAGCCTCAAATCTAAACCTGCATTAAAACAAAGCTTGTCTAGTAAACTCTGCCTCCTCTGTCACATTGTTCAACAGTTTCGTGAATTGCTTCACTTCCAAAGAGGGTATTGAATCTATGATTGGTTGAGTTGTGCAAGGTCTCCTGAAAAAGTATAATCTACTGCAGATTTTTTAAACCACTTGGGTTCAGAAGAGCCTTGCTGCATTTCCCAGGCTGTTAGCTGACCAAGAGGCAAGAACTCTTTTTTGTCGAGGGCAGAAGTATTGTGCCTAAAACACTAATTTCAGACATCAGCCTCTATTGGCCTGCAAGTTGTACTAAGGTAAAGTACTCCCGAGATGGCCCAACTCCATCAATGGATGGTTCTCCAATAAATTGAACCTTTATTGGCTTCCAAAACTCATTTTGCTCTATCTGAGCCAATTTCATCAAGCTATCAGCCCATATTTTACCATGTCTAAATTTCATTCGTAAGTATCCAATGCAGTTCATTGTTTCTTAATTCCATCAGTTTTTCATTTAGAGTATCATTTGATTGAGAACATTGCTTTCTTCCCTCCCACTATCACCGCATTCCCATTCTAGGTCATGCTCACTTTCAAACTGAAGATAGTCATTCACATCACCACTCAGTAATGAGGTGTATCGATCAAGGTAGGACTCTGTATGCGAATTGATCAAAAGGACGGTTGCCTCTTCAATTGAGTAAGTGGCAGAAACGGCATGTTCAATGCTTTCCACACCACGTTTGGGAACTGGATAAAAAAGAGTATAAGCTCCATTGTTCAGTGCCAGATTAAGTTTTCAGGGGCCTATGGGCGCTGAATTTTAAGGAGGCCTAAAAATTTTTCAAAAATCAAACTTTTCTCCTAAAATTTCCTTCTATCAATCAGCAATATTTTTGCCCATAATTCACTATAGC
>JANVCG010031839.1:0-10142 GCA_025505365.1 Haliclystus inabai | reverse complement strand
TCATATCATATCATATCATATCATATCATATCATATCATATCATATCATATCATATCATATCATATCATATCATATCCTATCATCATTATAATTTGAAATTTGAACGTGATGACGTGTATTCAAATTGCTCTTGAATTTCATTCACTGTTATATTATACTTCGTATATTATTTTATATACTCAGTTGATCCTAGTGCAATTTTATGTACTGTTTACATTGATCATGGCTGGTGGAAAAGCTTGTGTTATTTGTAAACAGAAAAACATTGCAGGGAATTCTTTAGAAGCATTCTTGACTTTGTTTTCTGTTCTCAAGACATTGCTATTTTTTGCACTAAAGTCTCCTAACCGTTCACATCTACTTGCGATCACAGATCTATTGAATTTAACCTAGCCATCAGCAGTTACAGTAATGATCGATTATCTTATTCAAGACCTACGCAACGCCGTGATTTTTATAAAGCAGATTATGATTTATACCAATTCCTACTTGAACACAATAAATTGGTTGGATGTATTACAGGAAAGTCATAACGATGTTCAAACATTTTGGAATAAAACTTGCCATATTCTCAACTTATCTATTTCAAAATATGCACCATTACATAAATAGAATTCTAATCGTAAATCTAAGTATCCAAAGAACATTTGATTACTTCCTTCTAAAACGAGATCCCTATACAAATTGTCCAAGAATCCCCTCATAAGAAGAAAATTTATAAAGATAGGTGCAAAGATTATGAAAAGGAAGTAAGGCAATTTCATCATGATTACGAAGCATCTTTATTAGTTGACCCTTCGTTAAAAAATTTTATTCATTGGTTAAACGTAAAACACAATCTAACTCTACGACTCCTGCTATTGTCAAAAATGATCATTCTGTTACTACAGACGACAAGGGGAAAGTAACTCTAATTAATGAATGTCTTGCTAGTGTTTTTACCCAGGACAATAACATCATACCTAACATTCCGCACTCTACTAACAAAAACACGTCTTTGATTTTTATGGAGTTTTCTTTCGAAAAAGTTTACAGGACTTTATCTTCTTTGCCTTCGAAAACATATCGTACACCAGATGGCTACACTCCATTATTTTTCAAAGCAATAGCGTCTGAGCTTACTATACCTTTAGCTATGTTATTTCAATTGTCATTAAAAACTGGAATCTTGCCTTATGTTTGGAAACAAGCATTAGTCTCAGCAATTTCAAGAGAGGTGACTCACAGCTATCCGTTGTAATTATCGACCCATATCGTTAACATGTATCTGTTGCAAAGTTATGGAGCGTATTATTGTTGATGACCTATTGCTCTATTGGATTGAAAACAATTTTTTATCAGATCGACAGTATGGCTTTCTGAGAAAGCGTTCTACTTGCAGTCAACTGTTGAATACTTTGAATAATTGGCATGAATCGATAAACAAGCGCTGACGTGTTGATGTTGTATATATCAACTTCGCCAAAACATTTGACACTGTCACACATTCAAAACTCTTACCAAATTAGAATCTCACGGCATTAAATATGAACTTTTTGAATGGGTTAATTCTTTTCTTTCTGATCGTTCTCAAAGTGTCATCGTCTCTAATAAAACTTCAAGTCTACTCCCAGTTTCCAGTGGTGTTCCACAGGGTCCTGTTTTGGGATCGTTGCTCTTTTTACTTTAAATTGATGACATCGAGAACTGTTTGAATGGGTTGTGTGACATGTGACGAGGCAAAATTTTTCATCTCTCGAAAATTTCCTTCCTCTGTTAATGATTTCACCACAACGTTAAATAAGTTTACAACATGGGCTGACAGCTGGCAACTGAGAATTGCTTATGACAAATGTGGTAACATATCTTTTGGTACAACCAACGCAAATGAACTTGATTATTACCTTGGCGGCAATGAAAGAAAGCAAACCTTTAAACTTCGTGACCTTGTCCTCATTGTAACTGCAGATCTAAAATTTTCTACTCATTGTTCTTCTATCTCCGCTAAAGCTAAAACAAGATCACACCTTCTAATAGAATGCTTTACCTCACCCAATGCTCATTTTCTAATCAAAGCCTACACTACGTGTGTACGGCGCCTCTTATAAAAAGACAAGCAACTATGGAGTCCCTACTTGCAAAAAGACATTGATCTAATTGAATCAGTTCAAAGACGTTTAACTAAAACTGCGTGCTATAGAGCAAGATTAAAAGATGGTTATCACGGCCGTTTAGCTTTATTTGATTTAGAATCCTTAGAAATTCGCAGGATAAAATTTGATTTATGCATGATTCATAAAATTTTTAATAATCTAATTGACTTTCCTGACATAATTTAAAAAAAACGAAGCATTAGCAATCTGCGAGGACATACAATACAATTCGCTGCACTCCCACCGCCTGTAAATAATTGCATTTTTTATTCATTTTTTTTATCGCATCATTCCCCTATGGAACCAGTTACCAGAAGAAATTGTGACTTCTTCCTCCTTAGTAAATTTTAATTTAACACTAAACTCATCCACTGATGAGCTCTGGCTTTAGGTGCTTGGTTGGTGAGATGTCTATATTAAATGCTTTATAAATATTTGTATGCTTCTATATGCTCTATGCTTTCATGCTAATGTAATGCTTGCTGAATGCTTGCTGAATGCTGCTATTGCTACTGGCGACCCTGTCACGCTCCAAACTATCTCCAAGGTGCTTGGAGAGGAGGGACAGGGAGCCTGGATATCCCACCAAACCAAACCAAGCACCAAAACCATTTCTAAGTCATTTCTCACAGTTGCGTAAATCTTGGGACTCCTGGCTCATAAATGAATTATGACCTGTTGAGTAATATATGCAATGCTTGACTAGCAGCGCTGCTCCTGTACGATGAAAAAAGGACCTGCTCTTGCGTTCTGTTCCCAAAGTTGCACATATGACCAGCTATCTGTGGTATTCAAGCAGTACGTGGATTTTTTTTTTGAGCACGTCTCTCTTAGTTTGACTTAATTCTGGGTGAGATAGCAATTATGTGAAGCAACTTTTTGAATTCTACTTTATGAACTAATCAATTTAAGACTCCTGGCTAGAAAAACAGTTGTGTTCTGAGGTGTAATGCATATGCAATGCTTGACTAGCAGCCCTGCTCAGTCCTGTAAATGCAAGCGGATATGCCCTTGCATTCTGCTGCTGTGGCTGCACCTATCCGTGGTATACAAATAGTACCTAGATTTTTTGAGCATTTCTCTTATATAATTTAATATATAATTTTCCTTTGCTTACCAGTAAAAAATTACCTTATTTGGTTTATTTTTTTTATAAATAAATGAAATGAAAAAATGAAATAATATCTTGCTCTTAGTTATAGCTTTTGATAGTTATCCAACATAATACAAACATATGAAGGTATTTTGGTTTCGTTGATAGCACCATAAGGAATGTAAATGTGAAAAGCAGTTAATATGTTGAAAATGAGACTGTACTGCACATCAGAACACAGCCATGTGCAAGGTATGAGTTTATTATGGTACTTAAGAAGTGATAATCGAATCAATTGAGCAACACGCGCACGTGAAAATTCTGGCACTTGTTTACCCGTTGTCGAAATGCTTTTCGTGCTGGATTAAAGCTGTAAATCCGCAATAGAAAAGCAGCCTAGATAAGTTTTGTCTACATAATAACGGACCGTTTTCGGCACCCTGCAAGGTTTTGTCTCCATCGCACCATTCAATTTGTTCATGAAAAGTATTTCCACTCTTTTACCGACCCTTTCGAAAATGATGACCATGTAAAAGATACAAGGCCAAAGTCATCCTTATTTACAACTAAAATAATAGGACTTACCATGTTCTCTTGTTCCGAGATACTTTGAAAACGGCCACAGAAGACCCCAAAATTAAATTGAAACTTTTGGAAAAAGCTTTTATTTTGATAGCTAGATCGCAAATCCTACCATAATTCTTCAAGCAAAGGTTTTCGTGGAGTATTTGAGCTACTGATGGAATTAATTTTTGCGTCCAACGAGAATACCATAAACATTGAAGGATTCCAACATGATTTGACGTTCAGTTATTCTGCACTCATTCATAGACTTGATTTCGACTCTGTCATTGCGTTGAAATCACTCTTTGAGTAGGAATTATATTGTTTCCTAATTGAGATAATTCATTGTAAAGACGTTCCTATACAAGGGCATCAAGGATTGTCCAATTCGATCACAGGCATCACAAGTAGCAATGGCTCCAAGGATCACTGGAAATATTTTGCATCTCGCCATTCATCTACACAATTACGCCCTTTTTCCATTAATTAAGGAATTTGATGCGGATGGGAGACATACGATTCTCAAAGTCAAGGATGGAATTTTCTTTATCCAAAGACGACACTCATCCCATGTGACTTGCCATTCTGTATGCTTATAGATTGGATGGAAAGAAATTCATTTTTTGGTCTTTTCTATAGAAAATAATCTGTGTTTTAATCGTACGAGTCTCCTAGCATCACATTTAACAGCTTTTGTTCTCGAAAAGTGAAATCCCATCTCACAAAAGCTTAGCCCATTTTACACAGTAACGAATACACTTCATTAACAGACAAATCCAATGTCTAAATAATGCATATTACATTTATGACCAACCTGGTGTATTTCTTCCACGAGCAGTGAAAGCAAACAGCCGATTGTTACCCATTCTCGAATCGAAGGCATTTTAGGCAGCTTAATCAGCACGACTGATGATAACAAGATCAGAAAACAAAAGTATCCAACCTAGAAGACCAAGAAACAAGAAACTAGAACAATTAAGAGTACGAAATCACTAGATTGATTATATACATTTCGCAATCTTACCAAAAAACTGATAAATTTCCATTTTGGCGTTGAAAATAAATTGCAAAGTTTCACTCCTTCAGTACATTCATTATTTGGCTGAAATGACAACAATTTTATTTTTACAAGTAACATGTTACCATGAAGAAGAGTAGAAGAGGTAAAGCTTTCATTGTTAGATGTTTGAAAGCTCTGACAACATTCTATAGTCTACATGCCATCAACCATCTGTAAATAATGAATTTTATGTCAAATATCAAAATTTTACTGTATATTAATAACTTTTCTTTTATAGAGTCTACAATTGTAAATCTCCCTGTAGTAGAGTAGCTTTAAACAAAAATGTGGCATTTAATGGTTGTAGAAGCAGTTTGGTGGCTAATATTTAAGAACATTTCCAAGCTATTGTATCATGCTGAAGACTCCGAAAATATATTTTTCAGAAAAGCAGAATCTGTAAAACAGACCGAAAACTTGTTCTGAATTTTCAGCGTTCTATAAGCTGCCTCGCAGAATCGTGTCAACTCTCTAAGTGAATGCGTTATTCATAACAACATGGCTTCCATTTTCACATGTGTGCGTTGTATCTCCATTGTTTGAAGTTCTACTATGATCATTAACTTTAGCTAATTGATAATTTGCCGTGGACTCAATTTCGAGATCATTCCAATTTCATTTTCACAAATAAATTAAAGATACTTTTCTTCTATGTGTAGAAACAAAAGTGTTTCAAGGAATAAATTCAATAAAATCTAGGTCCATAATTATTCTGTTTTGTTCAATATAAATGGTGTTTTTTATTCTTCTATTTTTCTATACTGTTGGATAACTATTAAAAAATTCTACTTCGAATTAAATGATCACTCTGTACACTATCGTGAATTGAAATTTTGGACTTGTGAAACCAATAAGCCATTTCACAGTTCTGCAATAACCAGGGAGTCTGAGAAAGGGTCGGGATAAAATTTCATGCCAAATCTACTACTCCCTTATTTACAGAGGCGTTCGTACATACTGTTCATATCTAATTTTAGTTCTTTGTGATCAATCGATTGATTTTATAACTTCAAAAATGAGAATTTGTGCATTCAAGCATTGCAGTAATAGTGCTTATCGACTTGAATTGTGGAAGAATTAACCATGTCAAGAACACGGGGGCACTCACAAGACTTGCGTTTGTAGCGCTTCTTTCGTGTTGTTTTCTTTCCCAACAAAACTGAGAGATCCCGATAGTCGTAGAAGATGGATTCAGACAGTTAATCGGAAAGATGGAGTTACCTTAAAACTGGCAGCCTTCTGAAGACTGCAGGATATGTTCTTTGCACTTTTTTGGCAGAAAACCTACCGAATAATATCCTTCTCCTACAATAAACTTGGAGTTAGGTGAATCAATACCACAACCCCTGAAACGCAAACGCCCTCCTCCTAAAGACCGTAGTGTTGTGCTAAACAAGAATATCTGCAGGCTAGATGTCTCAGATGGCTCTAATTGCCCAAACTACGATCACTCAAAGTTAGGTATGGTGGACAATGCTGGCATTGAAGTACGATTGCCACATGCAGAGAGTATTCTGTATTCTAGAGTAGCTGTTTTATTTATGGTCAAGTAAATAAACACGGAAGGCTGTGATGTTAATTTAGCTGATACCTCGGTATTGCAATTGAATTGACGTCAATACTCTCTGTGACCATTGCAGCTGATTATAATTTACAGGAAATAATATTTTGTGCTACATTAAAGCCAACTGAGCTTCATTGAATTTTCGGTGTTTTGTTTTGTAAACTATATTATCTTTCATAACTTAAGTTAGAATTAACAAATGCTGGTTGCCTTTCATTTACAAGTGATTAAACGGAATTTATAACATAAAGTACGATGTTGGTAAGATACTAAAACTAGCGAACGATATAGCCAACCTTATTTACGTACAATGAAAGCAATGCACATCAATTTATCCTATACGCTCACCCTTAAAAGCAAGGGAGTACTTTGGAAGAATCTGAAGAGGAATTTTTATATTTATTGTATTCTAGTAGTAATAATTTATTTACAACTGTTCTGTTCTTGTTTTGGTATATTGACTCGTCTCTAGCTCGTATTGCTATAAATCGACTGATCTATTCTAATCAACAAATGGGTAATATTGAAAGGAAAGAGGGGCTACATTCTAAGAGATTTTTTATAGGGAACTGGATGTGGCAGCTCAAAATTTATCCCATGAGACAAGATTAACGAAATTCTTGTATCATCCCCTGCTTGATTCAATTTAACTAGAGATTGTTAAATTTATTCAGCAAGATCTTCAACGTTTGATCCCCGTTTTCAATTTGCTGCTCAAATGATCTGAGACATTTTGTTGAAATACGCTTTTCAAGCGAAAAGAAATGTATCATTCACTAAATTTCTCAACCCATTGGATCATGATTTACTTGGACTTGCATGTGATCGGCTGATAAAAAATCATTTCCAAAGTTTGCGCACCTTGGTTTTGTGGCTCATAATAGGGTCTTGGTCTATATTACGCAGGATCCAGTCTACTAAATAAACTCCAAAGTCTGCACAGGTTAATGCTATAGTTGTTTATTTGAGCACAATAAAATTTGCCAAATTCAGCCACTGTAAGTTTTGTCTAATAGTAGCATTTCCTCTTTTTCACAGAATCATCCTGGATTTAGATTAGAAATTAAACTGAATAATTGTAGTATGAGTTTAAATTTTGCTTATTTTTCCTTTGCAGCTGGCTACATGACCTAATCAGGTAATAGTCTTTAATAGTAAGTCTTGCAAACAAGTAAGGGTACAATGGTTTTGGATAGCAATTCAGTTTTAACAACAGTTGCTATCAACAGAGTAACATTTGATCGTGATTTCAGCACAGCTATTATCACGCAGTATTGTAGTTTATTTCCAAAGTTATTACACTAAATGATGGTACAGAATTTCCTTGATTGGTTTTATCACAAAATCATGGCAGCATGTTCTCATATTTATAATGCCTCGTCCTATTTGCAAGGTGTAGACACAGCTTTAATCTCCATGAGATATCAATTTCTTGAAATTTACCCTGTGATATTTAAAATACTTTTGAATTTGCAAATTTTCAATACAGTATGGACTTGAGCGGTTCAGCATTGAAGTGGGACTGAGCCCAAAAAGTAATTTTTGATATATGATAGAAATCAACTCACTGATCATTGTGGTGCTATTTTTTTTCGATCTGGAAATTTTTTCGTGATGAAAATTTCCCTCAAAGGGGTGCTTTTGGCCAAATGTCGCTGATAATGAAAAGGGATTGGATGCCACAAATATGACGTCAAACCCACAATGATCACTCTTTTGGTAACAGAGGTATGACCATGTTTGCCACGCGATAAAAAGTTTAGATCACTGTATCTCAGGGACGGCGAAAGATTTTTTAATTTTTCAAAATCTGAGGGACGGTAAAAAGCTTGAATAGCTCACTTGCACAAATTCAATCAATTTAGTAAATCCAAAGCCTTCAAATGTAATAAAAATCAAGACAAAATGTTGGTATAATGAGCACGCATTGTGCTACGTTCTTCTTGATTGATCAATTTACAGGAAATACTTTTACGCTTTTGTCGTCGCGATAGAATTTTCCACTTAGCAAATTATCACACTCAAACAATTTTCGACCATGTCGAGTTATTCGGATTATTCCAATGAGGGAAGCGAAGAAGAAACTGGTGGGCGTAAATACCAACTTGGTGGTATTTGTCTGGATTTACGGCCCTGTACAAAATAGTTTGTTTCATTGTTTGCTGGCTACTGAATCTGCGATTGGATAGATCAGGTTCTGATTTTAAACAAGCAGGCTGATTTATTTCAAAATACGTTAATGTTCTATTATTTGTACTGTTTCTGCGATTGAAAGCTTTTAGAAAGAATATCAATATCAATATAAATTAGAAGGAGCTTTCTTGTTAAGTTTGAACTTGAAGAACTTCATCAACAGCAGTGATACGGCGGTGGCCTAAAGCAGTTTACTGCAAAGAAAATAATTATCTAAAAATCAATGAATGATACGATGGCTTTTGAAACAAGGCATGCAGTACAAACTATGTGTATAGCTTCCACCATTCGATTTTTATCATGGATTATTGATGCAAACGTAAAACAGAGGTAATTTTGTTGTACAGTGATTTTGAAGACTTTGTCTGCAACCGTGATACTTCGGCGGTTTCCAGCAGTATTTCGCAAACTAAACAATCGTTTGTAAATCGATGAGTTATACCATGGCTTTCAAAACAAGACACACGGTATAATAGATACGTCTAGATTATACTAGAAATGTTTTCAAGATAAAATATCTCCATCAACGACAGTGAAACAGCAGTAAACTTCAGCAGCAATTTATTCCCAAAATTGAATAATTGTTCAAAAGCAAGTGATCAGATTATAACTTTCAAACTTATAGTTGAATTAATCAATTAAGTATGTCTTTTCGTATCAACGCAAATTAAAATCAGGCTGTACGTCAAAATCTTGCGAATGAAATTGCTTTTTCACCCTCTCCTCAGTAACTAATAATATCATTTACGTAATTCAATGTGTAATTCGGATGATCCTGCTAATTGTAGCCTGCGCGCAGACCAAAATCGTTTCTCCCGTGATAGCAAAGTCTGCGCAACGGAGTGCATTTTCTTCTTCTAGCAGGAAGTGTCGAAAACACAGTCAAGAGCCAATCTTTTGTTGTATCAACCAATAATCATCTGGTACAAGAAATCTTGTACTCGCTTTTGATTGCTTTTGATTGGTCATCGAGTTTTCCTTTCTTTTTTCTACTTCCTACAAAACTTCAAGTTTGTAGTTTTCGTGTAACATGTCATTGTCAATTATGTCACTGATGTGCCGTAAGGAGAAAACGGCACGCATTTGGCAGAAAACATTATGTTAAGTTTTTTGTCATCAACCAATGTTTTCTGATGCTATCCTGAAGTTGATTATTCAATTGGAGTACAAACAAATACTTGAAAAATCTCGGCTTTTGAGAACTTTGTTAAAGGAAATTTATTATTTGAGTCTTCTTCACTTTCCCACATAAATACAGCATTTGACATGAGAGATGATCTTTTCTTTTGTAAAATATAAATAACAATCGTTATCTTCGTTAAATTACATTCCTTTGTAAAGAATTATCACAATTATCATGCTTTTCAACTTGAATTTGTTGCATTTCGTCATAGATTCAATAACCACAGTGTTTGTTTCGTCTTTCGACTTTCTAATTGAGCAAAGGCAGAGTCAAATACGGTGAAGATATTTCATAAATAACTCCAAGTTTCTTTTGCGTAAAATATGTATAATTCTCAACTTTTCAATACAAA
>JANVCG010031817.1:0-10145 GCA_025505365.1 Haliclystus inabai | reverse complement strand
AGATCCATTTGTTGTGATTTGAATCCCTATCAATACACCATTCTTATGCGCCGACAACATTTGTGTCGTGTAGGATGGCGGCGTTATTGTCCTTAACCGATACTGTTGCATCGCTTTTCGGACAATTCCTAGCGTCTGCCATATTCTAAGCCCCTGAAAATTATGAGATCATTATGAACCAGCCTCTTATCATTTTGACGCTATTGCGCAAGAATGGGGTCGTCAGATGATTTGGGACCCAGCCGTCGCAAAACGGGTGATTTTTTATAATCCCTTCGTTACAACCACAGCGCATTGGATCAAGGGCGTTGATTTGATCGTATGAGTTGTACAAGGGGATGTGAGAATGGGATTGATGCAAAGCGCGGTATTAAAGACTGTCGAGCAAGCTCGGGTGGTCTTGATCGGCCTTGGGCTATCGGCGGTTGCTCTGGTGCTTTGCACCCCGCGTGCAAGCGCGATCGAGGCAACGCTGGTGGCGATTGGCAGCCGCGCCATCGCAGGGATGCATGAGGTCGGGCCACTGCCTGGGGGCAGCGTTGTCTATAGCGTCAACCGGATGCCAAAGCCCGATGAGATCGTCAGCGATATTGAAATTGAAGCCTTGGCCACCTCGCCCTTTATCGCCATCAATGACGACGATACGCTGGACCTGCCAAACGGCAAGGGCCTGGTGTTAGCCATATCGGGGTCCATCGCCCGCGATGAGCCCAGCGGTCAAATCCATATCCGTGACGCCGCGTCGTCCATTGCGCTTGCAACCGTTACGGACCAGCTGTCTAACGCCATCGACCGCTTTCGCGCGCCAGGTGATATGGGCTATCGGGTCGTGGTCGTCATGATGCTGGAAGATCGCGACCGGCTGAGCAGCAGAGCGCTTGGCGCGTTGCAATCGCTGGCGCGCGATGTGCCCGCAGACGCCATGCTGGTGTCCATCGCCTCGGGGGATTCTGTGGACTGTGATTTGGGCAAGGTCGCCCTGCTGCCGCGGTTGCTGTGGGGCGGCGGGGCAAGCGTTGAGCCCCATGACGCAGGCGTTGCGGCCATCGCGGGCGTTGCGACCTCAAAGGATGGATTACTAAGCTATTTCAACCTATTCCTCGACCAGTCGCAGCCCGAACCAGGGTGCCGGCGGTTCAATATTTTTGGTGGCGGCAAGGACCGAGAAGTTGGCCCCAGCGGCCCCAATGACATAAGCCTGGTTCGCCATCAAAGGCTTGACCCCGCGATAGAGCGTTTGGCCGTTAGCGAAAGCGCATTGCGGGATATTGTGCTGGCCTCGCCGCCGCAAGATCAACAAGCTGCCATCGCCCAGTACTACCGGAACTGTCTGATTTGTTTTGAATTGACCAAGGCAGAAGCGTCCCACAATGCTGCCGACACCCAAGCAGCCGTTGGCCCCGTTCGTCCTAACGCTGGCGAGAATGGGACCTCTAACACAGCGGCGCCGGCGCTAAGGGGCTCGGAGGCGCAGCTTTGGCGACGCATCGAGCAAAGCGACGCGCGCGCGGACTTTGAGCTGTACTTGGCCCGGTGTTTTGTTTGTGAATTTAGGGCCAAGGCCGAGGCGCAATTGCAGGACTTTGACGCGGTGCTGGCGCGGCGGGCGACCGAGCGGCTGGCCTTTGAAACCGCCAAAACAGCGCGGGACTTAACGGCGCTTAGGGCCTATAGCCAGGGCTGTGAGTTTTGTGCCTATCGCAACGAAGCCCTAGCGTTGGCAAAAGCAATCGATGACGAACAGGTCGCCAAAGCGGAACAGGCCTTATCGGATAGCCTTATCGCCTCGCCCAGCGTGCAGGGGATTCGAGACTATTTGGATACTTGCCGGTTCTGTCCTGGCCAGGCGGCCTTGGCTGATTTGCTTACCACCGAAATGCTGGTGGCGGCGAGCTTGGCCCCTTGTCTTGAAGCCGCGGGGCTACCGCAGATCGGAGGGCCAAGGTTTTTGCGCGATATTGACATCGATGCGGCGCGCGATGCCTGTCAAGCCCATATCGCCGAGTTTGCCGATAGTCCCCTGGCCGCGATGACTTTGGGTCGGATTGCGCAAGCCCAAGGCGATTTGGCGTCAGCGGCGAGGGCCTATGACGCAGGGGTCGCGGCGGGCCTGTCGCACGCCTTTGGGCTGAAAGCCCACTTACTTTACGTTGACCCGAACGGGTTTGACGACCAGCTCGACCAGATCACGACGTTGGCGACCCAGGGCGCGGCGATGGACGACTGGCTATCGCGTGAGCTTTTGACCCTATTGTATTCTCAAGATTTGGTGCCTGGTAAGGGCATCAATGACGCCGAACAGCAGGCTCGCTATTTGGCCGAGCGCGGCGTTGCCACGGGGCATTTCTATATGGGATTTTTCCACCTAAATGGGCTGGGCGTTGAGCGCTCGGACGTGCTGGCCATCGAGCAGTTCGAAAAGGCCGTCGCATTGGGCTATGTGTCGGCCTTTGTGTCGCTGGCGGATTTGTACGAAACCCAAGAAGAATTTGACAAAGCCGCAGAATTGTATTGGCGCGCGCTCAACGATGGCAACCAGGAGGCAAAAGCGCGCTTTACCAGCCAGCTTTTGGACCGCGACAAGCAGGTGCTCGCGCAAATCCAGCGGTTTTTGACCCAAGCCGGACACTATGATAGCGACATCGACGGTCTGCCTGGCCCGGGAACAGAGCGGGCGTTTCAATCGCTGTTTGACGCCTTGGCTGAGCGCGGTGCAGCCCCCAACGCTAACGAACAGCCTGACACGACGGAATGATGATGACATGGCGCAGAAAAGCTGTTGAACAAAAAGGTGAATGTTGTTAATTTTATCGTCCCGTTTGCGATATTGGACGGGTTTTTGACGGTTGCGACGACAGTAGCGCGCAGAATTTTTAAAAAGGGAGCCAAATTTATGGCTTTGACACTTGGTTTACATGCTTTCCATCGTTCGAGCCGCAATGACGGCAAAAGCAAGTTAGCGGTTGCAGCGATGGTGGTTTTTGCCCTGGTTTGGGCGTTTGCTAAGATAGGGAACGCGCAAACGGGGCAAAGCGGCATTGCCTATTTAGAATCTTTGGGTCAACCCGGCGCGCTGAACGCCAATATGGCCTTTGTCGCCCCCAGCGAGATTAGCGAGCACTATAGCCACGTCGTGTACGTGAATGCCTCAGCCTCTGGCGAGCATATGCAAAAGATGTGGGTGCTCAAACGCGGGTTCAGCGGATGGGAATTGGCGATGTGGGATCGCGAATATTGGTCGAAAAAAGATCAAGGGGGTAGGCCGAGCTATTCCTGGCCAATCTCGACCGGTCGCAAATACGCAGACTCTTTGTCGGGGCCGACGCCCGTGGGCGTGTTCAATATCGACGATCGCGACCATCGCCATCGCTTGGGGTGGGGAAGCCCTGGCATGTACAACTCGATGTACTTGGATTTGCACTATAGCTCGGGTCGCGCCTCTGGCGTTGCCTTCCACGGCACGACCAAAAGCCGATACCGCAAATTGGGAGAAATCGACAGCCACGGCTGTGTGCGCATGACCCAAAGCAACGCCGATGCCTTTTACGGTCTGCTCCACCCCAATGGCGTCAGGGGCGAAAGCTCACCTATGTGGGGCGAGGTGCCGCGCTATTTTTCGTCCACACCCAGGCGAAACCAGTCGTCGCGATCAGGGTATTGGCGTAACGGCGCGCTGCGAACCGACGGCAATGATAATCTGCTGACGAAACCTGGATACAAGTTGTTGGTCGTCATTTTCCGTGACGACATTTGATCGGTTTCAGTCCTGCTTTCGCCCAGTTTTTTTTGCCGGCGTCACACTTTGCTGCACAGGGTTGGTGCCGGCGACGCTTGCCAACGGTCAAGCGATTAGCGATTGCCGGCTCACACTGGCGAATACCTCTTTGGCGCGGCAAGCTCCAGCAGCGGCTTGTCTGGACAACCGACGGGTAGGTGTGTTCGTTGGTGGTGACCTGCTGTTGCATCGCCGTCTCCAGCAAAAGGGCTATGCCGATGGGTTTAACAGCATTTGGGGGCAGGCCTTGCCCTATATGCGCGCCGCTGATGTTGCCTATCTTAACCTAGAGACGCCAACGGCGATGGGCATGACGCGCGGCGGCGGTAGGCTCGCCAGTAGCCAGGCCGTTTTTGATGATCGCCTGTACTCGTCCTTTCCGCTGTTCAATGTGCATCCCACCTTGTTGGACGATTTGGCGGCGGCAGGGGTGGATGTGGTGTCAACCGCCAACAACCACGCGCTGGACCGTGGCGGGTTGGGGGCGGAAAGCACAATTGACGCCTTGCAAGCGCGCGGGATCGCCTTTACCGGCACACGCCGCACCGCCGACGCTAGCTCTGATGCCAACGCCAACGCCAACGCCGACACCGACGCTGACGCCAACACCAATGCCAACGCGAGCGATGCAGCGCAAAGCCAAGCGCGTTGGTCAGATGCCTGGTGGGCGGTGACACCGACGCCGCTGGGAAAAATCGCTTGGATCGCTTGCACCTATTCAACCAACGGCATCCCAGACCGCCGCGACCGCGTACTTTTTTGCTTTGAGCAGCGCGAGGCGTTGTTGGAAGCGGTGAGAGGGTTGGCGGATCGGCGTGATATTGCGGCTGTTATGGTGACACCCCATTGGGGATACGAATATCAGCACCAGCCCAATGCGCGTCAGCGCGCGCTGGCGCAAGATTTGAGAGACGCGGGCGCCACGGCCATTGTTGGCGCGCATTCCCACGTGGTCGGTCCCTGGGAAGTAGGCCGCCAGCGGAACGGGCTGAGGATGCTCACGATCTATTCGATGGGCAATTTTGTGTCGGGGCAAGTCGGCATCGCGCGGCTATCCAGCCTGTTTGGCTGGATCGAGTTGTGCCGTCCCGATTTGGGCGATCCCCTATTGACCGCTTTGTCGCCCAAATTGTCCGTGGCCAAAGCGGGCTACGTCCCCACCTATATGCACCGCGCCTCGGCGCGCGGGCCGTGGCTGGAAATCTTAGACGAAAATTCAGGCGGCACAGGGGGCCAGGCGTTTCGCTTGGTCCAACGGATTGTCCCCGATCACCGCGCCGCGTTCAAGCGCGACTGCGATACGGGTACAATGGGTACAAGGGACACCATTGCCCCCATAAGTACGATGGACCCCCCGCCGCTTGGCCGTTCCCTGGTCGAGCCCAACACCTCTTCGCGTTTAACACCGATTCCTAGGGTTGCTTTGCAATGATTAAAAAACTGTTTGCGCCGATTTTCGCGTTTTTCCTTGTCGGCTGCGGCGGTAGCTCGGCCCAAGAATTCGTGATTAGCTTTGGCGGCGATGTTAATTTCGCGCGTAGCCGAGATAACCCGAGCCCCGACTATGCCGAACGAGGCCGCCGATTGAGCATCGAGGCGCTGACCAAGGCTTTGCATCCCCTATGGTCGGAGTCAAATTTGAATTTTGTCAACGTCGAGACGGTGGTCGCAGCCCAAAATGGTGCGCGGCAAGGGAAGACTTTTGTCTTTCGCTCGCACCCCCAACAGTTCGAAAGCCTGATGCGATTGGGGGTGAATGCCTTTGGTTTGGCCAACAATCACTCTAGCGATCATGGCCGTCCAGGGATGGCAGCGACGCGCGCCTTTTTTGACAGCGCGCGTGATAGAGGCGGTAACATTCTGTATGCAGGCATCGCGACGGCCCAAGAAGACTTTGCGCCCGGTGTCGCGCGCATCGATGGGGTGGTGGTCGCCATGACCGCGCTGGGCATCGGCACAGGCGGGTTTGGCCCCGCCCCAGACCGCCCCGGCGCTTATAATATCCGAAGCGCTGATCACGTCGAGCGGGCGCTTGGCGCGCTATCGGCGGCACAGGCTGACATTAAGATCGTATCGTTTCATTTCGGCACAGAGAACAACGTGAACGCCACCGGCGAGCAACGACGCTTGGTCGCGCTGGCGCTGGAAAACGCAGACGTTGATTTGGTCCTGGGCCATCACCCCCATGTCGTTGGACCGGTCCAGGTAGACCTCGAGCGCCATCAAGCCGCATTCTACTCGCTGGGCAACTATGTCTTTGTGGGCGGGGCGAGCAAAGACGGCGACGCAAGCGGCGTTGATCACGGTTTGGCGGGGCAGGCCTATTTCAGCCGGATAGGCGGTGAGTTTCGACTGACGGCGCTAAAGGCGACCCCGCTAAAGGGGGTGCATTTCCAGCCCCGAACCTTGTCGTCGTCGGCATCGCGCGTGCGCATCGATCATTTGAACCGCATTTCGCGCTCGAATTTGGGATCAGGGCGCGCGGCCAATTTCCAAAGCGTGCAGCATCATGGGTTGATGTGTCTTGGGCCGGTATACGGGCGGCGCGCACGGGCGCTGTGTTGCCGGTCAACCAGTTTGTCGCCCAGCTGTGTTGCGCCAGATTTGATGTGAACGAGCGGGCGGTTTCCCCAGCGTTGTGGGACAGCAATGGGGGACTTCTTGATGCGCTATCAGCGAAATACCAACGGGCCTTACTATTGACCGGTTGGATGGTGCGGTATTTGTTTCGCTGTCAAGGCGCGGCGCGCAGTGCGATGCTAAGCATCGGACAAGCGCCGCAACGCCGACAGGGGGCAAAGAACGTCCACAGCGCTGGTGGGTTGGGGTGTCGCATCGTCTATTTTTTTGTCAAACCGGTCAATAGTGAGGTCGGTTGGTATAATTTGACGACGATCTGATTTTCCCCGCCCTGGACGCTGAATTGAACCACGCGCCTGGGCGTTTTTGTGCTCGCGCGGATTGCCCTGGCCAAGGCGCCGACGCGCTTGTCGGCGTTCAGCTCTGCGCGAGAAGGAAACCCTGGCACGAATACATCTGAAGGCCGAAACTTACCGACGATTTCGACCACGGCTGTGCCATGGGGATCGCAGATGGATACATGCCTGAGCACTTGGCGTTCAAAGGGGACCGATAGGGAGGGGTCTTGACTGTTTGTCGCTGTCCTAAAACTCGTTGGGGCGTCGCAGTCATAAAGGTTGGCCGCATTCGCCCCCGCCTTCAATCCGTCCCCCGCCTCCAATCCGTCCCCCGCCTTCAATCCCGGCCCCGCGCCCAATCCAGGCCTTGCCTCCAATCCCGCCCCTGCCTCCAATCGCGGCCCTAATCCCGGGCTTGATGCTGCGTGCTGATCTAGGGTTGGCCCGAGGCCAAGGTTCTTGGTCGCTGGATGACGCAACGGCTGTGCTAACGGCCAAGCGAGCGCCAATGCTAGGCATGAAAAGGCTGGGACCAGCGCCATTGGCCAGGCGAGCCTGGCGAGGGGTTGGCGCGATATGGGGTCCGCTAACCGGTCCATTGGTTCATCGCCTCGGCCACCACGGCGATGTCGCTATCGCTGATGTCGTGATGAACGACCAGCCGCACGCTGGTATCGTCGCCCGAGATTAGGATCGCGCTTTTCTTGGCCAAATGGGTTTGGAGGCGTGCAAACCCGCCCTGGGGTAGCGTCAAGTACAGCATATTGGTTTGGGTCATGGGGCGAATAACCCGAATGCAATCACGATCCACGATGGCGTTTGACAAGGCCAAGGCCGCCTGGTGGTCCCGCGCGATGGTTGGTAAATGATGGTCAAGCGCAAAGTTTCCCGCCGCCGCCAAAATGCCAACCTGGCGCATTCCGCCACCAAGCATTTTCCGCAATCGTCGAGCGCGGTCGATGAAGGGCTTTGGGCCGACCAGAACCGAGCCGGCAGGCGCGCCCAACCCCTTGGAGAGGCAAAAACTAACCGTATCGGCGTAGTCGCACGCGCCCTCAAGACTAAGGCCCAGCGCGATGGCCGCGTTGGCCAACCGCGCACCGTCCAGATGCACCGCCAAGCCACCGCTGCGTCCGGCCGAGGCCATGGCAATCGACGTATCAAGCGCGATGGCTTGACCGTAGTGGCTGTTTTCCAAACTGAGCAATCGGCTGGTTGGGAAATGCGCGTCGTCTTGCTTGATCGCGCCGGCGATACGGGCCGGGTCGATACCGCCGCCGGGCAGTTGGACCAGCGGATGCATCGCGATGCCGCCAAGCACAGAGGCGCCGCGCGCTTCATAGCCAAAGACGTGATAGTGCTCGCCGGTAATAACCTCGTCGCCGCGCGCGCAATGGACCATCATGGCGCATAGGTTGCTTTGCGTGCCCGAGGGGAAAAACAGGCCCGATTGCTTGCCCAATAGGTCGGCCACCCGCGCCTCTAGCGCCAAGGTTGTCCGGTCATCGCCGTAAACATCATCACCAACCTCTGCGCTTGCCATAGCCGCACGCATCCCTGCGTTGGGCCGCGTGATGGTGTCGCTACGAAGGTCGATTGTGCTCGAGCGGGTCATGGCGGGTCTTTCAGCAGAAAACAGTAAACAGTAAACAGTAGGCAGTAGACTGTAGGCAGTAGGCAGTTGGCAGTTCCGAGACGATCATCGCTATCAGAAAACCCGCCTTGCGTCATCGCATAATATTGGCATTGTCAGCGCGGCGAGGCGGCAGCTTGGGTGTTGTGGCCCATACTCTACCCTATCGCTTTAAAGGGTGCGGACGGATGTTGGCGGCTGGCTCGATTAAGGGCCTTGCTCAACGCCCATCGACGCTCTGGCTGTCCGGTTCCTGTCTGATTAGCACCAACGGGGTCGTAGCGACGGCGGAAATTGCGTGGTTTGAAGAATAATTTACTGTCAGGATAAATGCGGGCATCGAGTTAGCGTAGAATCTCGGTTTTGTGAAAAGGCGCTGGCGAGATATGAGAAGTTTAAGTCTTTGAGGGGTTGACCATTCGCCGCCGCCGTCCCAAATATTGGGTGGTAGACGACAAACCGCGATGGTGTGTATGGCCTTTTGGCCCTTCCCCCTCAGCACTCTTTCATCGGTTGGTCGTCTACTATTTGGGGCTGGTATTGCGGGCCGGTATTTGGGGCCGGCTTGATGGCGTCCTGCTCGTGCATTGGTAGAATGCTGGCAGAATACTGGCTAGAATACTGGTCGTTTAGTGGCAAGATGCTGGCAGTGTACGGGTTCTGGCGGCTACCGCCCTGCGCTGTGCGCGCTTTGAACGCGCAACTCATATTGAGCCAGACTTTGATTTAGGGCATCCCTAATCGATGTGACCAAGTTCCCGCAAGCGCTCGGTTAGATAGCTTTCAGCGGTATGGCGCGCGCTCAACACCACCTCGGGGCGGGGCGCGCAAAACAGCGGTAGGCTGATCCGTGCTTTGCTTTTGTCCATGCCGTCGGGGTTGACGACGCGGTGGGTGGTAGAGGGGTAATAGCCGCCGCTGGCCTCCTGGAGCATATCGCCGATATTGATGATCAAATTGCCAAAATCGCTAGGCACGTCCAGCCATTGGCCGTCTTTGGCGAGCACCTGTAGGCCAGGCTCGTTCGCTGCGGGCAATACCGTCAACAGATTGATGTCTTCGTGCGCGGCTGCGCGAATGGCCGAGGGCTCTTCGTCGCCGGCAAGCGGCGGGTAGTGCAGAATGCGCAGCAACGTCTTGTCGCTGTCCTTCATCATTTCGGGCAGCGGTAGGCTGAAACCGGCCTTTACCTCGGCGGGGGTTTCGCCCTCGATCCAGACCAAGAGCTCGGCGGCGATGGCCAAGGCGGCTTGACGATAGGCCTGGATGTCAGCCTTGAGCGCGGGCGGGCAGACCCCCCAAGGATAATAGTGAAAGAACTCTTTGATGTCCTTGACCTGTTGGCCCTTGGCGGTTTCGCTCACGTCCATCGGGAATAGGCCGTCTAGGGTATCTTCGTTGAATTTATAGTGCCATTTCTCGTCGCTTAGGAACCATTGGTGCCAGTCGCGATAAATCGCGTCTACCTGGCTTTGCTGTAGGGGATGGTTCTTGAGCACGCCAAAACCGGTCTCACGGAGCGATTTGACAAAGGCTTGGCGCGCGTTCGGCGCTTGGAAGTCTACGGGGACAAGCTGGGCCATGGGGTGTCCGATGCGGTTGGATACAGGGAACAAGGTTGGTGCCGAATCAAAAAGGGCGCAGCGCCTCTTGTCAAGCGCTCCGCCCCCAATTGTACCAAATAGCTTGCTAGGGCCGCGGTCTGAATGCTGAATTCTGAGTGTCCACAGGCCATAGGGCTCTTAGAGCCAAACTCATAATGATTTCATACTTTTCAACGACTTATAACAGGCCATCTGCGGCGTCATTGTCCTTAACC
>JANVCG010031806.1:0-10146 GCA_025505365.1 Haliclystus inabai | reverse complement strand
TTCTCATGTCTCCCAACATCCCGCGTGTTTGGATGAGGCGATCCAAACACGGTAGCCGTGTGGTAACCCTTTAATAACACAAAACAAAACAAATGAAGCAGTCTATGTCTTGACTATTCTCAGAGGATTTCCCGGTTAGAAACGTATCTCATGAATTTCAGTTAGTTTTAACCTACATTTAATCACTGCAATAATATTTATCTTCATACTGTTGCATCAATGCTCAATCCTTACAAAAATAAAATTATTTATAAATCTACTATAATTAATACATCAAGCATGAACACTGTTGCTTCAAACAGAGTATTGAAAAGTTCGGTTTTTATCGACTTTTCTGTCGCATTTGAAAATTCAATTTCACATTACAGGAAAATACGATCGTAAAATTTGAAGAATGTAAAATTTATTCGTTACCAAAAAATGAAATGAAATACACAAGACCTGAGCATCCTCATTAGTTCAAGCACGACTTCTTTATTCTACATAACCATTGATGAGGGCTATTTTTGGAACGCTTGGATTAGGAAAATAAGAATGGGTTTGTTCCAACAATAGTGCGACGTGCCATATAATTTGTAAGTAATTGTGCATCATTTCCAACAAATAGGGCGTGAAATCAATTTATAAAAAGGTATCCACACGGCAGCCATGTGATAAACTTTAGTTGGAATGGATTGCCTTGAATTAGCAACTTCCCTTTCGAAGATGTTATTCAAGAGATTTTCTCTCTTTAATCTCTAGAAAATATGGTACTATTATGGAGTGTTGATATTAATATAAGACAAGTCAAAATTAATTGTCGTGGTAGGAATTCTATCTGACCTTGGCTGCGATAAAGCAAAATCCAAAATAGTCATAAACAATAGGAGAGGAGACTATGATGAGCAGAATTCTTTCACACATGTATACATACTCATTTTATACAATTTTGTATTTGAACAACAACATGGAATTGTCTACGTTTGCGTTCACAATGAGGTCTACAGAGATGGGTTTCCAAGATTATTGACAAAGGGACGTAATGAGATATAAAAATATGCTGTGATGGCGTTCAATTATGTGATGTGTTTGTTTGTCCACTTACGTGTATCTCAGATTCACTATAGAGAAAACACTATCTGCCTAAGCTATATTAGAAAAAAGCAAAACTAATTTGATTTAATTTAAATACAAGATTCAAGATTGTATAATGAAAACACATGATCGTTTCTATTGTTCGTGAGTTAATTTTGCGATGTAGCACTTATTTGGAAAATATCTATCCCAAAAAACTCTTATGAAATAGATGAACTTGAAAGAATGATAATACTGCCATATTTGTGTTCTTGGTAGATTGATTATCCCTGAAAACCACTTACCTTTAAATGATGTTCTGAAAGCATTTTTTGTGAATTTCATTCACTTAAAGTATACGTGAAGGTGGAAAGTCCTGGCTGTTGACTCCACATAACCGCACTTACAGAGTGCCATTAATAAAACAGTTAAGAAATTAGATAAAATAGATAATTTACATTTACTTTTAATCAGCATTAGAGAAGAAGACATACCTACATCATAAAATTGTTTTGAGTTTTGCATAAAATATGAGGAAATTTTACATCTAACCAACCTTCATCTCCTATTCTAACATGTTTGTGCAATGTTCAGTAATGTGAAAATCTTCGTCAACTGCGCAAGTAATAAAGCTGGTAAAAACGTAAATATTCGGTTTCTTCTAGAGAATGATTTACATGATAATATTATTTTCCAACAGACAAATCTAACGATTCACTTCTTTCGTTATTCTTATACGAATACTTTTCGCTTGTTACACTATACAATCACTGTTGGCGCAGCTATTTCTATTTGTAGTACACTCAGAAACGCAAAGAGACATCAAATACAAGACCACTGTAATTCTGATAGTATCTTAATAACAATACAACGATCGACTCAAAACGCAAGATGGCTCCCCTTGTTACAAAAGCCTGTGCTTTCTACATGCAAGAGAGGCTAAAACATAAAGTATCTAAGAATGCAAATAACGTCATTGTTGAGTGTTTACTCCAACACTCCTTCTCACTCAGCAATAAAGTTACAATAGTTGCTCACCCCTTTTAAATAACAGTCCATAGTCTGAGGTTCCTTGAAGATAGTGAAAGACACGTTTCACTGCACGGCAATGTTCTTTTGATGGGTTGGAACAGAATCGACCAATGTTGCAGACAGCATGTGGTATATCTGGTCTGGTCTTACTGGACAGGTATAGTAGTGAACCAACAGCACATTGATATTCTTGCTGATCACACATCGCTGATTCTTCAGTTACCTTTCTTAGTTGTGAATTTGCCCCAATCGGTGTATAAAATGGTTTGCAATTTTCCATTCAAAAATTTTGTAAAATCCCACTAGCATAGTTTGGCTTCCCAATCCAGATTTCATATTGCACCTGAAGTTGTACCAACTTCATACCCATGAAATGATGAAGCTCACCCATATCTTTCAAGGTAAATCGTCTAGACAGACCCTTTAGCTTGAGCCATGCGAGCATCATTGTTTCCAGCTAGGACTATGTCGTCAACATAGACAGCGATAATAAACAAGTCTCCTTGGTCAGAAACATACAGGCAGGGATAACTGGCGGTTTGAATGAAACCCAGCGTCTTGATATGAGCATCAATGGAAGAATTCCAGCATCTAGGTGATTGCTTTAATCCGTATATACTCTTTTTCAACCTGCATACTAACTCTTCTTTTCCCTTTTCAGCAAAGCCAGGAGGTTGTCTCATGCCCAGCAGGCACAGCAACGTTGCTGCAACGTTTCATGGTGGTTGCTTCCGACGTTGCACCGACGGTGTTCCGACGCCCCGGATGTCATCGGGTGAGACGTTGCGTATCAACGTTGTTGCAACGTCGTCAAACAACCTTTTTGCTACTCAAAGACAACGTTCTGCAATGTCAATCCAACCTGAACACAACGTTGGTTTTTGGTTGAGTTGCAACAACGTCTTGAATCGCCGTAAATGCAACCATGAGCAGGCCTTTCTACGTTGTAACAACGTTATAACAAACGTTAACAAGACTCCAAAAAGACCACTCTGTTATCATTATTATCATCTTTTTTATTGAATAGCAAAATCTGTACCATGAAAATTATAAAAAGCTGACCAATCGACATTAAAACAAACATACATTCAGTTCAAAGTCGAATTATGTGAACACTACATTATGTACAAATAATTATTCAACATACAAGTTAGCATTAAACTATTCGATGCAGTCCAAGATAGTATAATATTTCTTCCTTCATTTGCATTGCATGTATCCTTTCATCGGCATATAAGAGTAAGTGTTCACCATGCACGTTAACAGCAAGCTATTCGAAGTAATCCAACGTAGTATTTGTATATCTTTTCCGTTATTTTGATATATTCGTATCCTTTTACTGTGGGCATCTTTGTCTCAAGACCTAAAAATATAATGATAATTATAATAAGCAATGTTTATTGAGCTCTAACTGAGGTTAATAGAGTTAATTTACTTAAATATAAAGCTAGCTACCTTGGTTCGATCGTGTCAACGTAACTGGAAAATCAGCATCTAACGAAAATGAAAAAAAAACACAACGTTGTCAGCGATACAGAGATGAATAGTATGTTACTCACTCACGAGATAATCATAAAGGGAATAACAACAGAAAGCCGTAAGGAGAGAACTTACCTCGTTACGAGCCAAAATTATTTTGTCCATCACCTGCAAACCAAGAAAAACACAAATTGAATCAAAAATTACTAATCTATGAAAATCATTTTTCTCTAACCCGTTAAAAGCGGACTCACTTCTGACTTTTCATGGTGTTCTTATACTTGTTGCCAGCAAGACCATCACATTTCACCTAAGGGAAGAACAAATTGTTTGGAGATATTTTGCAATAACAGAGAAAGTACATGGAGATGTTGATCAATTGTTGTTTTATTGCTAAAACCTTGGAAAATTGAGTTCACCACACGTGTGAACACTCTGATGAAAACATCTTTCCAGACAGCAAAAACTGAAAACATAATTCAGGAAAAGCATGAATAAAAAAGTGAATTACCATCCAAATTACCACTCCATCATACAAAGGACAAACTCAATATAGTCAAATGAAAGCTCCTTTAGGCATACCTGAATAGTGCAAGTCGATAGTTTACCTTCGGTTGTTTTCGACATGAACATCGCTATTCAATTGGTAAACCTGAAAAATTAACGCCAACAATTGAGTTCATGAGTTAAATGTGCAAAATGACAAAAAATCAAAGAGAAGCAAATCAAGCAAAATATGTAAAAGCAAGAGAACGCCTCTTTGCTATTTCCGCGTCGGACTTAAACTTACTTTCAACGCTGGATTCTTCATCAAAATAATGCATAACGACAGACATTGACATTGCAATGCTTCCAAGGGCTAAGATGCTATCGCAGTTACACTTTATCAATTTTCGGACGCCAAGTTGAAAACTTTGACTAAAAATCCAATGTCCAAATCGAAAAAGCAGTTAGAAAAGCAGTTGAAAGCCAAACTTCGACAAATTTGAAGCGATTTGAAGTGTGAAACTGAAAAAGGGCATGGGCAAATTACCAAAGTGAGGCTGCTCTCCCGCAAGCCTAGGTACAGACTTCAATGAGGTCATCTTCTAGACTTACATGTCAAATGGTCAAAACTTACGAATTATGCCAGGTTGATTACCGGTGACTGCTACATCTAGAATTACCAGAATTATTAGTAAGAAGGAAACCTCGAAATAAAAGCCATTGGGAACTAACAATCGCAAGGAAGGGAGGGGGGGGGTAGGGAGTTTTAATACAAGAAATACAATAGGGATTTCCTTTTAAAACCAACAGCTCCACACATGTCAAAGTTTACCTAATACCACCCCTTGATTTCACAGCTGTAAATACTGATGCGTGCCGGACCAGATTCTTGCCTCAACCAGGGTATATATTGGAACTTCCAGTGAAATTATTGTAATCTTAATGACGAGTTCAAACTGGGAATGTCAACCAGGGACCTTAGTGTGCAGGTCAAATTCAATATAAAGTAACATTCGTATCAATATAATTTGGCCATTACAGGCAAAGGCTGCTCTAGAAGGTGATTTTTATAGAATCGCTTCACATTAAATGAGTGATTCACTTTGAAATAGTCTAGGAAAGAGAAAAGTACGAAACTTCCCATGACAATGGCTCAATAATAGAAAAAATGTTCAAACAAACAAACAATAATATTCAGTAACTGTTTTGAAAAATTATGTTAAAAATTGTCCAAAATTAAATTTAATAGAAGAACATTTACATTTGTTTGTTCACATTTGTTTGAAGACCATTAAGTATATGACTGGATGACATCAATTACTGTCATAATCTGACTCGCAAAAATATGCATCTCGAGACATATTAGGAGGTAGCTGAGGTAATTGAGGCAGAGGGCTTTCTGTTGATACTTTTTCTGTGACTTGCAGTTCTTCAGTTTCTACGTCATCTTTTTTCCTTTTCCTTCTGCCACCTTCCCTGTCTGGGGCATACTTCAGAACACTCTGCAGCTGGGTTTTGAAGTCTGCAACAGTGCAGTCTGCAGTAGACACAATGGCAGCTACAATTAAAGCAAAGTATTATTTAGAGTATGAATTCCAAACCAATATTAAACTAAAAGAGGATATCAATAGATTCTTATTATGGCGTTTGGAAGTACCTCAAAACAAAATAGTAAAAACAATGGTTGTTGACAAAGATTTATTATTATATGACCTGAGCGTTTTTTGGGTTTCTGGGTAAGAACTGAAGAAGCACAGGGGAATACAGAAACCTACAACCTGTGAAGTAAAAAGGTTCAGCACAGTAATATACACATATATAATATAAAAAGGGTAAATAGTAGAGGAAATTGCTTATTGTATTATTTCATGTGAATTCAAGATGCAACATCATCTTATTGCATAGAAGTGATGCAGAAATACATTTGATGAGTAAATCGAGGCACAAGCCAGTCATAACAAGCAAAAACACAACTTATCCTAAATGATGAAAGCAATATTCATATGTACCTTCAAGCGCTTTATAAATACGTGTTTTGGAAAAGCTTGACCTTGTTTGCCCGTCCTTTGTTGATCCATACAATGTCATGGTAGATAAAACAACATTGTTGGTAATTCTAATATAAAAAATATCAATAAGAAAGTTGGAAGAGTTGCAGATATTGCTACTGTAGTAATAATCATAGGCCTATACTACTCATATTAACCAAACAGTTATTATTGATGATTAAAAATCTGAACTCAACATGTGAAACTTGATGTCATAACCAAAGTATATACATGCTTTTCTTAATATTCTTTTCAATATAAGTCATGCCGACGACACATAGACATGTAAAACATTGCTATATTACAATCCTAAGAATGCAGCATTTGAATTAACTGATATTTCCAATACACTACACTGAAAATTTTCAGTCTTTCACTTACGCAAGAAGAGCCCTCTTCACTTGTAATCTTAGTGTTGCCCCTCCTTGACAAGCAAAAAATTTCACCTAAATAAATATCAACAAAAATTGGACATCGATTTAACAATTAGTATTGCAAAACAAAGCAGGTGAATTTTCTATCAAAAATTAGAATACTGTACAAAAACAGGATGTAAATACTCTTGAGAAGTTGGTTACTAACAATAACAGCAATAACAATAAAACATAAGAAAAATACATTAGAACAGAGCTTACCAACTTTTCAAAATCCTCCTTATCCTCTATCACTGTTGCATTCAAATCTTGAAAGTCTTGCAAGGTATCGCATCTTTCAAAACTGTCATAGCTGATAGTTCTAGGGGCACCACTTTTTTCTCTCATACTGACCACACTTTGCACCATGTCCTTTAGTTCCACCAGTTGGCTTTTGATTTCCGCTATTTGGAATATGACTTTCCTTTGGAATGCTGACAAAAACCATAAATTAAAATATAACCGAATAAAATCATACTACACAACTGATGGTGCAGTTCAGCAATAAGATAAAAAGGCAAAGGAAGCACAGGTCAATCCAATTGCATGGTTCACTTTGCTTGTAGCTTTTCAGCTAATGACGCTTACTAAAATAAAATACTATTAACATTATATAATCATTATCATAAATAGTTACGACAGGAAGACTTACAAAAACAGCTTTGTAAACAAATCATAAAATTGCAAATCAGATCTTGCCTTTCAAGTACAGTAGCTATTTACAATACTTACTCTTTTCCATCAATGGATATTTGTCACGACGAGGTGTTGGTGCTGATGAAGACGATGTTGGCATAAGTTCGATGCCAGCAGTGGCTTGAGCTTTTGGAGATGGTGGTGATGGTGAAGGTACTGGAAATGTTTGCATCCTTGGCGTAGAAATGCGATTTTGCTCTTGTGGTGCACACGGAAGACTTGGAATACTTGGTTCTAGATCTGAAACAAGTTTTTATTGAGGTTATAAAAACATCTGATGATTTGCGCTGATTATCAACTCAAGATGGTTGGTAAAATAATAAAAACAATACAGCCTTGAACCCATATGTCGTTATTTAAAAATAACTAGCATTGTTAGTCAAGAAATTGGTTAATGCATACTATAGGAAATTCAGCAATTCACGCTTACTCTCAGTCTGAAGAGATAGTAATTTATGAATTGGCGATCAACTCCCAGTCATGAAAGACATGTGAATATGATAATGATATACAAGGTACAGTACTAGTGAACCATGTTTATAATAGTCACCTTATCATAGCTAGAGCAGCCATTAATTTAAATGGTCACTTCACTTCATTTGATGTTAAGTTCTAACATGTGGGAAGCCTGTATATTATTGAGATCACCTCTCTATAGTGGTGAAAATTCCAAATCTCCTAGCTAGTCGTAACACAGGCATCACTGCACCACCTGTTGGTTTCCTTGCTGCTAGTGCATAAAATCATGAAGCTATCTATCAAAAAAGACTATCAAAACATTCTTGAAGGAATCAAGAAATACTCAATATTACAGCATCGATCAAAATTGTGTATTTACCTTTCTTTTTGGTAGCCGATTTGAATCTCTGTTTTTCCATGTCACTTTCTGGACTCTCGTCAGAAGTAAAATTATAAGATTCGCATGTTTGTCTGTCATCTAACAGAACAAAAAACCAAAGTTTTACAACACTATAGTTTGAGAAGATTGGCAACTGATAGGTTTACACTAATATTTGAGATGTACACTACCTGATTGAAGTTTGACCTTCACAAGGCGATAGCATAACCAACCTTCCTTTATTTCGGTGCAGTTGGCCAGGTCCCTAACTGCATGCAAGCCATTGGACCAGTATAGAGATTTACCCCTGATCCAACACGATGGAACTACTGCCTCAACTTCTTTCCCTCTCTCCTCGAAAACCACTAGTGCCCAAGACATTTCTATGATATTTCTGCAGAGTATAAAAAACAATGATAAAGACAAAACTGTTTTGTCTAATAATGACAGTTATTAGTTGACATATCTTTAGGGCTGCGATGTTCACAGATCTAGCGATCAGCAAAGTATCCAAATGTAATGCGCGATTTTAACTGTCCCATCTAAAGAAGGCAATATGAACAAAAATTACAGTCAACAGTATGATAACAGTATTGAAAAATAAAATAGACTCTAAAACGATTGTAATAATTCATTCTATTGGACAAATATTTGCAAATCGTTGTAACAGTAAGATAGAAGTTCGAAAGAAATTTGCTTTATTTTATAAATATTGAATCTAATCAGTAACACAGATAAATTCTAAACATTAATTTACATGGTAAAATATCACAAGTCATACAACTGGGAAGTTATGAAGCAGGGCACTGAAAATCAAGCTATGTCCAAGTTGTGTGACAACTACCTTTCTAAAAAGATCTTGCTTTTTCACTATGCATTTTGTGGGATTTTTGCTATTTGGAAATAGCCAGACTTGCACAATTTCAGAACTGCATGGCTGCTTATAGAAATTTTCTAAATCACCTTTTTGGTATAAGTCACAAACAAACTCCCCTTCATTCTCAGGATTCAGAATTTGAATAACACTTTTAGAATGCAGCAAAAACCACGAATCCTTGTAAGTACAAGAAATCTTTGAAGTTATTTTTTTAGATGATTTTATACAGGCATTTTCGACTTCGTATTGTCGTTTCACAACTTGGGCAACTGGATTCCCAGCTTTTCGGACATAGCGCTTCAACCTTTGCATAAAATTTTCAAATGGAAAACATGAAATGCTATCCAAACTTTTGCCAAAATGACTCACATCCTCACTCAAATGAATCAAATTATGTACATTATAAGATATAAATGTTGGCCCGTATAAAGACTCAGATTTTCGAACAAAGTAAATCAATAGTTTATGTCCATATTCTAAATTGGATTTTCGAAAGTCGTCATCAGTATCCAAAAATATGCGCATTGCAACTGAGAGACATAAAAAATGTAAATAGTAATCCTCTGCAATGATATCACGCAAAGCAACAGCTCCAGTATAAAGGAGAAACTGTCTGAATTCTGTTGCTTTCCATCGTTTATACTCAGAGAGTCCTCTTGGTTGCCTGGCAAGTTCTGATGGAATTTTACCAGAAAAAGATATTAAACGTCCAGATATGCGCCGAATATGTGAAGCAGAAATTTTGCAAGTCCGGGATCCTTCAATCAAGTATCTTAACATGCGCTTCACAACACCCAAACATACTAGGTGCATATAATCTAGTGGAAAGTCAGTAATACATGATATGCTGCTTGAAATAAGAGGGCTTCTAGATAATTGATGATCCTTATAGCTGATAGCATCAAAATCCTCATTAGTCCGCTTTGGATCATTAACAGAGCTGTACACCATAACATGATCAATGGATTCTCCCTTTACTGTGCATCTTTCACACCCAAAGTATCCTGTATGACCTTTGATACACTTCAAAAATTGTCTTGCAGGGGCATCAGATAAAACGCACAAAACTTTGAAAGGGTATTCAATATTGTTGACCTTAATTCCAGTACGTTCTAGCTTGTTTACTTCAGCTAAAAAGTCTGATGTATATTAGACTGGTCCAAAAAAAACGAATGTTCGAAATGTTAATGGCACGATCCATTTTGTGGTTTGACTTGCTCTAAG
>JANVCG010031795.1:0-10146 GCA_025505365.1 Haliclystus inabai | reverse complement strand
TCCAACTTGTGATGATAGATTTCGGCGTGTTGAGGGTAGACATAAAGTTTTAAGACAAGATAGAACCTGCCGTGTTCCGCGCGTTGCCGGTGTCAAGGTCGCCATTTTTAGAAAGACTGAAATATTAGAGTGACCTCAGACTGGTGTCAATTTTGTTGGCGGGGGGCTTTAAAATAGTGTATGTCAAAGTGTCATGAGAGGTGACTAGAAAGAACACTGATATTCATTTTTATTCTTTACTTTCAGTCCATAGCTCTTTCCTATATATCTCTTATACATCTCTCAATATGAGTGGAAATGGCCCAAGAAAATCCAAACGGAGATCTTCGATGAATGATGTGGTTGACGTTTGCACAGAAGACCTAAACCAAAAAGAAATTGAGCATGGTGTTATTTACGTTAAAAGATCTCTCAAACAAAAGCTACTTTCTCCTGTCCTGCGAGAGGGTCTAGGAAAGCAATTTGAAGAAAATAAAATGTAATGCAAATAACCAAGATTGACTATGTATTACATGAATTTGCTTGTTTCAAGGTGATATCAGTTCTAGTCAGATGTTGACATGACCTGTTCAGAAATCCTACTAATTAGTAGTTGGTTTCTAGCTTCCTCCCATCCTCATATTTGCTGTAAATTCGAAATTTGTCACACATTGGAGTAACTAAAGTATGCTAAATTGCAACCTAATGATTTATAATGTTTCAAACTCACAAAAAATAGCCAAACTGAGAAAGATAAGCATAGGTACTGGTTCTTCTCCATAAAACGAGAGATAAATATTTCAAATAAAACTTCTTTGATGGAAAATTGCTTGTTCTAAATCTTTGCAATTCATAATTTCAAGTCTGTATTTCTAAGTAAACATGATGTGATTATAAACCAAATTTACTCGGATATAGTATGCATTAAGAATGGAAAGGTACGTCTATTGTGCAAACAAGAAGTGCTTCTGATGTAAACAGTGAATGCATGGGATATTCAAGAGATATCCTAAAATTGGATGTTGCTAAATGCTATTATGAGAACGATGGGAAATATTTAAAAGAATTCTGACAATCCTTCCACGGTTACATTGGTGATTATACTTTGATTTTCCAAAACACAAAAAATCTGATATATCTCAACAATTTAGAAAAAGATAACGCCACTTTCCGCTTGACTAACTCTGTGCGGTTCCTTCTATTTGAAGCAATGACCGCAGGCTTCACTGTGTCACCGCTTCAAAAAGACCTTGCACTGTATGTGTATGTGTTTACTACAACTTCTTCGCAGCTAGCTAAGTTTCTCAAATTACCAACACCCTGCAGCTAAATACTTTCTCTCCTTTAACCTGAATATTACTCTAGGATTCCATAAAAGCTTTAATTTTTGCTGTGATTAATTATAAAATTATGTTAAACTATTGAGATATGAAAAATTAATATTTTTGGTATATGAACTTCTTTTTGAAATTCCAATAAAGCATTACTCTGTGCATAACCCATTTGCACTTTTCTCACATCTGAAACTTGGTTATGACACACACTTGACCACCTTGACATGCAAGCTTCAGCAGGTTGAAACCGTCTTGTTTATCATTTTTATCAAGAAGAAATAGAGTAGTTTAATATCTGCTATGATCGGAATACTGTTGTGTGACTAACACAGTTGTGGCCTTCAGCTTCGTTAATATATTCTCATAAAAAATCCACGTCTTTTCAATTGTAGTGCTGTCTCTTCAGTATTAAAGCAATGTATTGAATTTGGCGAAAGCAATTCTGTTATCATTGTAGGCCCTAGAGAAAGTGGTAAAACGAAGGTAAGAGAATATTAGGGATGGATGGAGGTGCCTGTCAAATTGATCTCACTGCATACCAAAGCTATTGTAGCCTACAAAGCATAGATATTCAACGACGTTGATCTGATTCAAGAGGAACATTAGAATGGGATCAAATCCACCCAGTTATGATTTCAATGACGATGTTTTGCTCGAAATGCAATAAGTTGCATGAAAGATTTGAGTCAACATGTAGCCTGCATAACCAGTTTATGTTCTTTTTTTCAAAGTAGAGAACATTCCAGGGATGCTGTGACATGAAATCAGTCGTACATTTATCGAAAGCTATAGAATATTGTGAATAAAAGCTTCTTTGTAAAACATTTTACTATAGAATATTACATCCTTTATTTCTATTTCCTTCAATGGTGCTGAATTGTAAAACTTGGCATTCTTCAATTGCACTTTAGTTGATATTATTTTGAAGCTGCAAACTCAAATTTCCGTTTCAAAAAATTTAAAATGGTATAAAAAAGATTGTAGGGCTATAAGTAGTAAGTACTAATCAAAGCAATAATGAAATTGTCCCGAAAGTTTTGATTCTCATTCCAATCAATGAACTGTGCATCTTGTTTCTATTTTACACCAGCATGTCAGTTCTGTTGTAGAAATAAAGTATCAAAATAGCACTTGCATTAGTCTGATCTAGCATCACCTCTTTGTAAACCTCTCCTTCTTTTTCAGCTTGTAGAAATTGCTTTGAAACAATTCCAAGAGTTCAATCATGATGATTTTTTCATTGTTCGTCTCAATGGTAAGTAACAATCTAAATGAACACAGCAGGGCTGTTTCAAGGTAGAGGCACAGTAGGCACATACCTACAGCCAAAGCTCAGACTAGGCGTCTTTTCAACAAGATCAAAAGGTGGTAGGCTACTTGTCAAATTTCAAAGCAATATAAATTTACAAACCAATTCATTATATGTATTTCGTTTCTCAGAGTATTATTTGTTTGATTAGTTTTCACGAAGAGGAATATAGGATGGCGCAAAAGCTTTTGCCTTTGCAACTGACTTTCAAATGCTTCATTTGCAGCCTTCAAGAGTTCCTCAGGCAAATCACACAAATAATATTCTAGGCAAAAATCATAGATTGAATGCATATACATAAACTTTAGAGAAATTAAGAATAAAATATCACAGCAAAGGTCAATATGCTTTTTCGTTAAAAAATTTTAATCAAAGAGGAATGTTTCTTTGTTATAAAAATGAAAGTGAGAGGCAATGCTGATGACAGACTCTTTGCTCTAGTAATCACAAGGAAGATTGAGTGATTGCATCCGATTTGCAGACAATCTTGTGACTGACTCTCTGACTATTCTTCGTTCTATGAATTTCGAAAAGTAAACTATTTTTTCATCTTTCACGCCTGCTACCCAAAATGTCGTAAAACGGCCCTGAAACACGGAGTATTATATTGCATCATAGTAAAGATTCTCATTATCATCTCTTTTGACCTTCAATCAATTTTATGTGTGTGCCTCTTAGAGAATTTGACAGTTTGAAGATTGAAGAGACTTGAGCAAGGGTTCAAGATATGAAAGATTCAAATCATTGATCATTGATTTGGATCACATATTATTTGCTACAGTTTTTCTAGAATTTCCAATAACTTGGCTTGTGAAATTTAGTTTCTTGAATTGAACATGGTACCAAAAATGTTTTTACAAAATCAAATAAGGAATAATATTAAAAATAATTTCCAATTCATATGTGTATACAGTAAATGAGATAATTGACTAACCTAGTGTGTTATTTTCAATCATTCACATTTCACCTCAGAGCAAAAGTCAGGATGACAAGAGGTATAAGAAAAAGAGCAACTAAAGATTTTAAAAATTCTCTCCTTTACCAAAAATTAAAAGTTTTCCGAAGAAGTCAACTATCCCAACATCTTGAAGACCCCTTTTTGACTTGAAAATGATAATATTGACAGAGAAATGCACAAGCTACAAGAAGTTTTTGCTGTGAAAACTAAGATTTTCTATCAGAAAGGGGCTTAAAACAGTGTACCAATACCAGTCAGAATTGAAAGTGATATGTACCTAGAACAAGGGGTTTTGCTAATTCAACACATTAATATCACAAAATCATCTCAAAGCTACATGTTGTTGCATAGTGGGGAAACAGTTAAATAGCCTTTTAATGGAGCTCAAAATTGCCACCTTTTTCAATCATTACTACAGAATAAAGGATGATGATTATGATGATGATGCCATTACAGTGCTGTTTTAACTAATTTTGGGCCGTAAGCACGTGCCTAGTGTGGCCACCGGTTAAAACAGCACTGTGCCATTATCATGTTAGTTATTGGATCAAACTTGATGCTATGTTAAGTTACAGAACAATGTTTTTTTAGGCTATGCACAGACAGATGATCGTTCTGCACTTCAAGAGATGTGCCGTCAATTAAAACTCGACAATGTCATTGAAGATCATGTTGTGGTAAGATCATTTTATTTATTGACAATTTGTACAGCATACCTTGGGTCAAAAAGTTTTATTTCCTGAATCTTTGTGAGAATCAATTGTTCAAATTTGATGTAAATAAGGGAATAACTCATTGAAATCTAGCATGCATACCAACCCGACGTTTTTTTCTCAAACAATAGGGTCTGTGCAACAACGCATGGTTCTCTGTCCAGCGGAAGTTGAACGCAAACAGGAATTGCAACCAATTTCTGTAATAAACTGTGACAAGTCACACAATTTAGGGCAAAATGCTCGCAGTTTGAACGTTGTTTACAACGCTGAATTTATTGTTTTTGATCTTGGGCAGGAGATTGATAATTGATTTTGTTATGAAAGTTTAGTGTTGATCTAACACACCACAATCACATTCGAACAAACAGCCTACCCTGAAAAAAGATTTAAATTTTAAAAGCTTTCATTACAAATCCTAGACGCTTTGCAGACCGTCAATGCCATACAAAGGCAGAACCGACATGGAATAGCAAGTAGTTGAAAATTTTCACACATAGAGAGAACAATGTAAAATTTCATAAATTAGCATAAATTAGGTCCCGAGATCTCTGTAACAACCGGACAGAAAACCATGCGTTGTTGCACAGACCCTATCGTTTGAGAAAAAAGCGTCGGGGCTGGTACGCAGGCTAATTGAAATCAAGACATTGAATTTTTATTTAGGTCCCACAGAAAATGAAAATATTGAAGTTTAAATTAAATCTTGCTTTCATTTCTTTCTTTTCTTGAAAGGACGCTACTACAAATTTTATGACATCATTAGATTGTTTTACAAAAATGTACCGTAAAGTTTGGTGTAAAAAGCGCCATGTCTCCATCATTTTATCGTAGATCTAACAATTTACTAAAGGACACTTTAAAAGCAGAATTATGGAGTTGATCACATGGTTTTAAGAGACCTGTTATCACCAAAACATCTCTTACAATGTGTACCAGAAAAAAGTTTCAAGAATAACAATAAAAATGTGGATCCCAAAACTTACTGTTCTGCTCCACAGGGATCATTTGCAGAAAATCTGGCATTCACATTAGAAGCATTTCAAAGTGGTGAGTATTGTCCTCCTGATCTAAGGAGGATGAGGTAATTTATGATTTAAAATTATTTGAGTTATCAAGGCTTTTTGAATTTTTTCACAACCTATTTTTTCTTATAATCTGGTATTCAAATACTGATTTGATTGTTCATTTCACTGTTTCAATTCCTGAAATTTCTTGTGAGTTGATTGAATATCGAATAATAAATGTTTGTCTTTATCTGTTTGTCTTATTCCTAACAAACAAACAAATTAAAAATTTTGCTAGGAACTACCTTGAGCTAAATAGGGAAATACTTATATAGTTCAAAGTTTTTTGGAGCGACTTTTGCATCAAGTTTAAAGTACTCATATCTTTGTTGTTTTTTTCATTGAATTGCTCGTAGAGCAAAGAACAATAAATTTCTATATTAATAAGTTACTCATCCCGCTCTTTCCCATAATTGTCATTTGAAAAATCGTGAATTGTTACAATTATGCTTTGTTAATCCCTTACAGTGGAAACTCCTTCA
Organism: Haliclystus inabai; assembly: GCA_025505365.1. Lineage (NCBI taxonomy): Eukaryota > Metazoa > Cnidaria > Staurozoa > Stauromedusae > Haliclystidae > Haliclystus > Haliclystus inabai. The sequence continues at coordinate 4,304 of JANVCG010031795.1, read as the reverse complement.
AAAAGAGTCATTTTCTTGGTCATCACCGGCAATGTTCTTATATATTAGAAACTTAGATATCAATTGATTACTTTACAAGGCCGCTATCCTTGTCAACTGCCACATTCCTGTTTTTGTATTTTCTCTAGGCAACCGAAAAGCGAAGCCAATTGTTATGATTCTAGATGAGTTTGATTTATTTGCACAACATAAAAATCAATCTTTGATTTATAACCTGCTGGACGTAGCAAGGAGTAAAAACGCACCAATTTCTATCATTGGTATAACATGTAGATTGGTACGTAATATGCTAATCCAACGTATGTTTGATTGTTGTTCTGGCAAGAAGTTTGACATCAATAGACTACAGATGAAATCATAGTTTATACAGATAGATATCTCTGTAAACTATGATAAAATGAAGCTGCATGATTGGTTCAAATTTCAGAATATTAAGTGAGAGTTTCTTCTTCAAACATTTTAAGAGAAAGCATAGGGACAATAAACTGACATAGTTGCTATTAAACGACGTTTCGACAAATTTCAGTTTGTAAATTTCAAGTCCATGTTGAAAGATGTATTACAATTAGCAACAAAAGAGTAATTAGAATAAGTTGCAAACAGAATCGTTTTTAAACAAGCAATTTCGAATAAATCAAATAGCCAACATTTTTGTGAACAAGGCAATCTATTTTATTTGACCTTCTTTTTGTATCTGGAAAGCAATGTTTTGAATCAGAAGAAATTTTTCATGAGTTTGATGCTAACTATCCTTTTTTGTTAAAGATGAATCAGTTGTAGCCCATCAAGTATCGCTGCTAGGTAATATTTGTAAAGCAATTAATCTCTTTTCAGGATGTTATGGAATTGTTAGAGAAAAGAGTCAAGTCAAGATTTTCACACCGATCAATTTCAACATTTTCAAATTCAAATTTTCAAGATTACCTCGCAGACTTTAGGTGTGTCAAATATTGTATCAAATATTGTTTTTCAATTTGATGACAGATGCATGCAATTATGTTTTTCTTTGTCAATTCTACCAATTATTTTTTGCTGATGAAAATATCAAAATAGTGTTATTAATGAACCCTGAGCCTACTCATCAATATATTAAATTGTTAAGTTCGATTGGTCAGAAACATCATTATTTTGGCTACTGATAGAACAAAATATTAATTGAATTAACTAGTGGGCTATGTTTTGGCATTCTTTCATACAGTATGTATCAAACCAGTGAGCATAATTAACACTAATAGGCCTAAATTGCTTCATTTACCTGATTTTCATTGTAGAAAGTTGCTGATAATAGCAGATGCAGAGAAGGAATTTGATTTTGTATGCAAGTGGAATACGTCAATCAAGGTAGTCTGCATTGCATAGCTATATGTGTGTATGAAGGAATTACGAAGTAAATGCGAAGAAAATAGGAGTCTTTTTATGATGGAAATTAACAGTTTTCTATAAATCAAATATACAAAGCACTATATATTAATCATTAACAAATACAAAGACAATAGTAATTCACATAAAAACAATAAATTAGCTTACCTTAGTTGGCTTACGACAATCCGTAATACACAAGATAACAATCATTAACAATAAAATCTGAAATACATTTTCGTCTTACAATAACACGATCAAGATCAACACTAAACTATACCACACGAAACAAGATTAATACATTCGATATCAAATTACGTAAATTATGTTACACTATAATTATCGATTTCAAAAATAAGAAAGAAACAACGCAATGGCGTTCACAATATGTAATAAAAACAAAAGCCTGTCAAATCAGATATTCAATGCCTTATCTGAGCTATCAATAGACTGTTATCAACCGTGTGTGACTTGCATAGATTCAATTCAGGTAACAAAATGAGAAGTTTCTGTTATTGGGATTGTTTTGTCATTTTGTTTTTCCAATTGAGTAATTGAGTTAATTCAAATTTACAATGAAACCTTGAATCATTTCTAATTTTATGTCTTCTGTCAATAGAAGCTGGCAAGTTCCTCTGAAATGGAACAAATTCTTAAAAGATTGTTTTCTATTCGAAAAGAACTTGGTGCACTCATTCAGATGATTGTAAGTTTAAATAAGCAGATAAAGAATGATTATCATATTCACAATATAATTGCAATATAATTTGCTTACGTGCGATTCAGATAGATGAAATTCGGGCTTAGATGTGAAATGAATTTGTATCTCTGAGTGCACAACTTTAGGGTAAAGTATTATTTCAGCAATGGTAGTCTTGGACCAGTATTGTAGTAATCACCTTATGGAGACTGTTGTATCCAATTATACGTCATGTAAATGTTGTGATTAAATCAATATAGCATGTATTTGATAAACAAATATGAATGCCTTTCAAAGGAAGGATTAATAGGAGGGTATGCTGCTTCTGGATAAGAACTATGACTTGGGATGCAATTCAATGTTCCTTTTATTTTATTGGAGAGTGAATAGAAAAGTTGATCAGGATTTAGGAATAATTGCTGCTAATGAAATATAGAAATATTAAACGGACTATACTTTTCGTACAAAAATAACTATTCTACTATGATACAGGCGTGCTCAGAGACTTCCTCAGAGAGGCTGAATTCCTTGTTTTCAGGTCTGCTCACAAACTATAAAAATGCACCGAAGACAGCACTTTACCCATTGCTATACAAATCTCAATGATTTTTCCTCAGTCCTTTGTTTCAAACTGTCTCTCATGCCTGATTTTGTTAACAAACATAATTAAAAATGATTCATGACATTGTAAATTTAAAAATAGATTTGCCATGGAAATAATCAGTCCATGGATTATGCAGCAGTCTCCTACAAGTCACACCATGCTGCTATGATGCTCCTGCAAGCGATTCTCTCTAATATGTTTGTGTTAATACATTCTCACATTCTTACCCCATTCAATTAATATGTTAAGTTAAGTTGATATTTCAATTTGTGTATGACACTCTTGCCTATTTGTTGAGAGAGCTAGTTTAGAGTTTCAATAAGATTTCACAAAAATGACTTTATGTTGTGTTTCTTGACACTATGTACAGATTTTGGCAATTTGTAGAATAACGCCATGGCAACCGTTCTTGACTCCAGCTATATTTAATCAATGTTTCAATGAACAATATGGAGACAGCAAAGCAGCAATGTTACATGGTAAGTAGCATTATATCTATAGTATTCTTTACATATGATGTATTATGGCGTATTATACTCTACCCCAGCCCCTACCACTTGGTCGGTGTCAGCATTTGCTTTACCAGTGTTAAACCGGTACTGTAGCATTGGAATTAGACTGCAACTACTGCCAAACACCACGCAAAGTGTATTCATCAATGGTAGAATGTCCAAATTTTCCATGTCTAAAAATATGCAGTTAACAGTCTTTACGTCAAACTACCTGGTACTTTGAAAATAAGATTGAGTTTGCCAAGGTCAGTCGTGAATTTTTGAAAACCCAAAAAAACTTTAATTGTGACAGAAAAAGCCAGCCCAGGTAAGAAGCCAATTAAATGGTAATCCGATAAAGCAATACTTTTCTGCTAAATCTAACCAATGGTATTGAAAATTCAAACAAAATAATGTTGGTACACTTCTATAAGCTCACATTTCTGCTTGCTGGCAACTCTTTGGACTCTTGATCAAAATATTTGAGAAACCTTTTTTCATACATTTTTACGTTGTATTATTTGGATATCAAATTATAATGACAATATTAATATTTTTCGTAACCAAGGTAAGGGTCTGTTCTTCCAATCACAACCAATAGTTTAATGAACTTAAATTCTTGAATGAAAGAAACGCATTGCTAGCATATGGATACTGCTTATGACCTAATAATCAAGCTGATTAATCAAAGTAGTTTAATCAGTATCTTGTTTGCTAAAATTCCATCTCAGCTGATACCCTAATGTTTCTACATTAATTTTGTTTTCTTGATTTAGGTGTTTCTGTCTTGGAATTGTGTCTTTTGATAGCAATGAAGCATGTGACTGAAAGAAAACAAGGAACAGCCTTTAACTTTGAAATGGTTTATCAAGGTACATACTCTTTGTTTCCTCTATGTAATAGCCTAAGAAGGAACAATGTACAGCATGGTTAATTTCTGCTACCTTTTACAGCGTACTCACCTAAGCTTCTCAATTAGATTTTTGATGCAAGCAGTACTTACAAAGCCAGCCATTGTGACTGTTAGACAGAGGTGACCCTTCATACAGGTTAATTGCAAATCGCTAGTGATGTCTCCATTCTGTCCTTTTATGCAGAGTACAGTGATTTTATCCATAAGAAAGTTCACACAGTACAACGATTTAGTAAA
>JANVCG010031784.1:0-10146 GCA_025505365.1 Haliclystus inabai | reverse complement strand
GGTCCGCCATTGAGCACTATTTCAGTAACAGCGTGGAAAACGTAATGATCATAATCTGATCTCTCATTTATTATTATTACGTAATATATATATATACAACATTTCATATGGATTGTATTGTGCAGATTTTATTCAAGAGCTGTTACATATCATAAAATAAACAGGTGAGGCTATATAAGTGAGTTTTTTATCCAAAACAACTCGCGAATAAAATGTGTACAAACCGACACGATAGAACAACAGCTGAGGTCAGCAAAGTTCCAGTTTAAATGTTACTTAAAATATTTTTAAGTATAACTAAACCTCAAACATAATGTTGAAATACAAATCATTTCTACTTATTCCAATTAATATAGGAAATATACAAATGGTAGATAGATATCATTGCAAGCCAATTAAAAATGATGCATGTAATACCTGTACTCTGGCACTGCTCTTGTCAGCCTCAAACTGAAAAAAGGTAATACCAAAAATAAGACTGATTGTGAACTTCATTGAGGAAAATGTAAAAAAGGAGCTTGTCAAATAATTACTGTTTTAGTTTCCACCATCATTTCCATCCTTTGCTTGTCTTCTGAATATTCACTTGTCATCAGAGATATCCTTTTTTCTAGCTTTTTTATTTCCTACAATTGAATTACATCATTTTTAAAAATTATAATAGGGTAGAAGGGCATTGGAAGTAGTCTTTTCTGTAACATAAAAGCTATGCACCGAAGACATAAGCTGAAGATGAAATAAATTGAAGAGAATGTAGAACATGATCAAACAGATACATGTCAGATCACAGACACAGCAACATCATACAATTCAATTTGCGCAGTTAAATAACTCAAATCACCTGGTGGAGATCTTTTTTCTCTGAATCAGAAATCTTTTGAATAGATGCAAGTTGTTCTGATAATTTCTCATTTTCTAATTGAAGTTGGTATTTTGTTGAATTCAATTCTTTCATTTCCTCTTCTTGAGATTTCAGTTTAATTTGAATTTCTGCTAACTAAATAAACAAGAATGTACAATCAGTAGTACATATGTTCAAACACACTGTTCATCTTAATTTTCCATTTCAATTCATGACTTGAAAATTTATTATTTCAAATCTATGTTATGTTATAAAGATCAGAGCAGCAAAACAGCATCAGTCTACATCAAGTCATTTGTTTCATTTGTCAGACTATCAGGCTACCAGAAAAATAATTACACAGCTCAGTGTTATTGTCTAGTTGTTCAGGGAAATTGAGTGCTAAACATATGCTGAAAAGATACAAGTCCAACCCATTCAATTTAATTTCAAACATATATTATTAGGACAACACATCCTCACATTTTATCATGCAATTATTTTTCAGTCAATGGAATCTGTCTTTCCTTTACTTTTCCAACTGCTACAAGCATGCTAAGCCATTATTATGTAAACCATAAAACCATTAGATAAAAGTTATAGCTCATAAGTTGTATTCAAGAGTTGTAGTTGATGTTACAAGGTAAAGCAGTACCTCTTGCTCTTTTTGCTTTTCTGACGCATCACTACGCTGCTGCTCTTTTGTTAAAGCATCTACAGCAACTGAAAGTTCATGCTCAAACTGTGAAAGAACCTTCAAAAAAGAAGCAATACATTTTGCAATTGAAACACAAAGCTATTGTCACCTTGAAATGGGGTGAACAAAATTTTTGTGATTTAGTATTTTCCAGCAAATAACCATATTAGCTTTATGTAAAACAATATATAGAAAATCAAGACGTGGATTGAAATTTAAAATTATGATTTTTGATGTATGTTGACACACAAATAGTATTTCTAACAGAATCCTGATCCCATAGCTTTTCAAAATCATAATTTTATGCAACAGAACAAAGGCAATTGGATATGATCCCACATAGAGAACAGGAAACTGTGCAGACCTCTTCATGTCTACTATGTGCTTTCTGGAGTGAGTTGTTTTCATCTTTCAACGTTCTGATTGCCTTGACCCTTTCTTCCTCATGTTTTTTCCAGCCATCAACAACTTTAGCAAGAGTCTTATTCACAAATAGAAAAAAAGACAAATTAATAACAGTTATCATCAAATTTCATTGCCAATTTTGTCAATCATGAAATCTTCAACAAAGCACTAACGACTTTCTGGCATTCAAATTAACATCCTCAGCCAGCTCAAGACAGATTCATCTAGAAGAGCTTAATTATAATTTACAACAAAGACATTACCTTATCTAGCTGTTCGATCATGATTTCTTTCTTTCTGTCAGTTGCCATGGACACAGCCAGTTGTTGCTGAGTTTCAAGTATCTGTATAACAAGTTATGAAAAGAAATTCAAATGAGGAATTATCCAACTTTCACCGAAATGTTTGTTACATGAGTAAGGGAAAGATTACCACATATGATATGCATCTGTTCAAAGCTAATCAAATATTATTTTGCAATAATAAATCTTTCTCACCTTGTGTTGAAGAATTTGGATTTGTCCTTCACAATGCTATTGAGACAACATAATACAAATAGTAAAACAGCAAATAATTGTTTCAACTACATTCATGCTATTCAAAAGCTGAAGTTCTGACACAATACAACAAGAAATATACCACTGCATTGTAGAATTGGCGAACAAAACACATTTTGAAAAGATAGCAGCTGCAAATTAATGTTTGCATGTACACTATAATATATTTGCAGGGTTTTGCTCATTGATTTTGCTTTTCAAAGTGTAGAATTCAGATCTGAAAACTCAACCTTTTGAGATGAAGTTTGATTGGTTTTACATCAAAAAATAATTAATATTAAAGAAAAATATTGTTTTGTCATTGAAACAACAACAAAAAATGATTGCCATAGAATCAATGCATATTTTATGGATCTACAAAAGAATTTACTCGAACAACCCAAAGCACGACAAATGTATTTTGGTATTTGACTTCACAATTTAATAAAAGAGAACGCAGGAAAAATCCTTAAAAAGCCGTATTACTTTTCTCCTTGATTTTTCTTTGCTTATTCTGTCTTCTAAGATTGTCTTCTCGGCTTGCAATGCCAATATGGATGTATCATTATCACTGCCGTAATCAGGAATAGATCCAGAGGGCATGTTAAATCCATTTGTATCAATCTAGAAGAACAAACAGAGATAATCTCCAGAAAGTTAATTTGGCAAAGTTTGAATGTTAGAAGGATGCAATGAAGTGATATTCTTGACTGCTTTGAATTTGATCGCAGTTTTAGAATCGACAAAGCAATTGGACTATGTTTCCAGTAATAAATTATGTATTAAAAGTGTTTAAGAAAGAAAAGAAATTCTTGGAAAATGAAATCATTCTTTGATTATAGGAAATATTGAAGTGAATTATTTAGCTTAAATGAAACGAGAACGAAGAAGGATTGTGCCTGAACACAAGGGCATAAAACATTGTTGCATTTATGGTCATGGGAAATACCAGCTATGTCAACACGATACTACATCAAATGACGACCAGTATACAGAGAACCTGTGTATAGAGGTCATCCTACAGAGCACCCACCTGTCTGCAATGGTCAATTTACATTTTTACAAAATTTCAAATTTTTATTGAATATAACCTGTATATTAAGGTCACCTTTCTATAATGGACAATATTCTTTAATCTCATAGCTGACTGACGTAGGCAAAAAAAGTAACAATCATCAGTTGTAAATGAATGGAACAAACTGTCATTGGTTGCAAATACTCACATCCAAAGGGGACGATTGTGGAAAACATGACTTCAGTAACGAAAACATTTGTGCGTCATTTTCTATCCCTGGATAATCATTATCACCATACAATGGAACTATAGTCAAAATAAAAATTTTGTAAGATACATTTAGAAAGAATCTACTTGTACTAGAATACTAGAATAATATCATTTTCAGTGCCAGATGAAATTGTTCTATGGCCTCATTATTAACACTTGATGAGTTTCATTGAGATGACCTTTCAGTACAAGCTAAATTCAATTGAAAGTAATATTTTTAGCAAATTGAAGTGGCCAATATAGACAGGTTTCTTCTCAGTAGGGTAACCTTTATACCAAGGTTTCACTGAATACAAGGCTATGGAAAACGTCTGAGAGTTCATTTTATGAAACAGCTGTATAAAGATTTATTAATCATTTCTAACCATGATCAAAGGCACAAAGACAATTTTTACAAGTTTTGGAAAAATGCTACTTCCAAGTCAACCAATATACTGATATTGTTACTGAAGCAGATTTTTATAAAATTAGTTCAAACATATTAGTGAGACTATCATTAAATTTATCAAATTTTCCAGGTGAAAAAGGCTTTAAATTGGTTATCATATTGCATCATAATCGGGTGTTACATGTAAAACTCAAACAGAAGCATTATAACTTATTTGAAAGTCATATAATTATTTCATTCTAAACCTCATTTTATTTTTAAAATATCACTTCTGTTCAATACGCTAGATCAACAAGTACAGTGTAACCCGCTTAAGTGCAATTCGGATAAGTGAAATTTCCGCTTATCTGCAATCTGAATTTGAAACCCAATTTATAATTTTATGGTCAAGCTCTTGTTAAGCCTTTTCGGATAAGTGCAAAATCGCATAAGTGCAATCAAAATCGCTCGCAATTTTGACTTGCACTTAAGCGGGTTACACTGTATTACCATCATGTATTGATCAAAATTAGTCAAAAGGAATCAACTCAATTTGTAGATGGCTTTCAAAACTTTGTCACAGCATTACACATCTCCCAAAAGACTAATTGCTCGTATGCAATGCAAAATAAAAGCTTTCACGGAACATGTGCTAGCTATTGGTTTAGAACACAACCCAACATAAGGTATCCAGGGTTTTTTTCTTCACATTTTTAAGTAAAAATTAAGTTACACAATTTCATCTAAGCTTCAAGACTTCCAATTGACTGTGACTTTATAAGCAGAAGTTCAATTTCTTGTACCTGCTTGTCTCAATTTCAATTTAACAAATATGTAATTCATGAAATCTCAAAATTTTGACAAGGCTGAATAAATTGGTCAGAAACAAGAAGACTCACTAGGTCCAGCGTCTAACTGTGTAAATTGATTTATATCTTCAGATGGGTGTAAAACGTTATGAAGATGTGAACGGATAGTTTCCATGTCTCTGATTGTTGTTGGCGTTGTTGTGTGATAATGGGTGTCCATTATTCTCACCTGAAAATACAAAACATAACTTTTACTTACCCTAGTACAAATAACAAAACTAAATAAAGAGAGCCAATACATTTTGTCAATGGAATAGAAATTATTGTTTTGATTATAACATCATTTGACGCAACAAGAAGGGAAATTAGAAATGAAAAGTACAGATTCAAAATACAAAAAGTCAACTATTCAGATAGAAACCAATTAAGATTAAATAATGATTCTATACACAGATTCTTTGGTTTGAAAGAAACTCCAGGTGATGATTCATGCACAATAAACAACCACAGCGGAATATTTTTGGCTCATATTTCACTGTCAGCTTGAGTATCATCGTTTCAAGAGTTTTAAATCACATCAATGTTCTTGCTTGGTAAAAATTACCATCGAAGTATTTATATGAAAATATTTTGAGTACGAAAACAGCACAAGATCAGTTGACATCAAATTGTTAATTGTATTCAACAATCTACTCAATCTGCGCTCAGCTATATTTTTGATTTAAAAGAGATTTCAAAAGTAAAGGTGATTGATTATACATGGAGAAGTTGAAGAAACGGTTGGCTGTTCACTATATGTCACGAGGATGCAGGAAAAGATTTTACACATTTGTATCTTCGGTTGCGACATTGTGGTTTAACAGGTTCTCCCTACTTGTGGGTGTTAGGTACGCAAAAAGAATACTGAGAAAAAGGGATTGGGGTCACAATTCCTCTCAAAAATGTCCTACACCTGCAAAAGAGGCAAAGTGTTACTTTTTGTATCAGTCAAGTGTTTTCCTCTCAAATCATACAATAAAAGTTGATGTTGCTAGAAAGTATTTATTCTCTTTTTCTATTTTCCATTATTATTCTAGGTTTTCTAGTATTATAAAGTGTGTCTAGCAATGTATGTCAGTAATGTGAAACTGGAAGTATTTGAGAATCTGATTCTATTTTGATTTATTCTGTAATAGCAATATAAGTCAGACAGTTATAGCAAATAAATATTTATTATCGAATATATGAAGAATTTGAGTCACTTTTTTACTTTTCTAATTTTGCTTCCAAATGGTAGGAATCGGAAGTTCATATATTTTATCTGGATGAGAAAACGCATGTTGAATAGAAAGTATGCACATGTACGATTTGCGCAAGGAGGGAGATCGAGAAGGTACGAGTTTACAGATGGTATTTCTTTAGATGATATGGCATCTATAGCACTCTCATACTTTAGAGAGAAAATGATCACAGGTGAAAAGGCAAATTGTTTCACAGAAATCTTACTTGTGAGCGAATTGAGAAATCCGACTTTGTATTGGATACATACCCACAAAAACACCGACTGTATGCGTCAAGGGTAAGATTCTACCTACTTTCTACGAATCCTGAATTTAGTAGCAGTGTCTCTGGATCAACATACTACGCAGACATGTATAATGAAAAATGGCTTTCAATCCAAGACGAACACGCGGTCCATATTTTTCATGTTAATGGCATAAAAACCATATTCGGATCACACCTTTTAATATCAACCAATCCAGATAAGGTGACTTAGAATACGTAATTAGGAGTTCAATGAATCAGAGTTCAATCAGGAGTTCAATCAAGGGTACAATGGCCGTTCTGATGACTACATCGAGTACACCAGAGTAGAATACAATCCCCTTGGTGACCATTGGATGGTTGGCACAATTAAAGTCAACAATAAGATTTTTGTGGATTACAATACACCCAAAGAAAAGAATAAAGGCCTCATAAATTACGAATATCCAGAATTCATCGACAAGGAGGTTTTAGAAATCCCGTTCATCATTCACGGACCAGAGGTAGTCAATGGTGTTGAAGGGAGTGCTTTTCTGCTAGGTGAGTGTACCAGGGAAATATTTTGCATGATATAGATAGGTAGATTCAGGTGAAATTGTTGAACCCACCTTTATGAATTCCATTTTAGCGTAAAGGCAGCATAAATAAAGATACCTTTATTAATAAAAAGTTATTTGAATTGTAATTTAGATTTAATCAATCCAATTTTCAGAAACATTTCTATGGGGTTTTATTGAAATCAGGCTCAATGTTTAAGTAGGATCTCTGACAAACTTTCTACAAGATAATGTGAATTCAGTACTCTAGTAATGTATTTCAAACTGTAAGGAGGCAACACATTGCATCTATCATGACTTGCCATGCATAAAGTGAGTGAAACTCTAGAAGGAATATCTCTTACAAGCAATTCAGTATGGTAATGAAGACATCAGCGACAGTTTTAGGTACTTTACATTGCTTTGTCAAAATACATCACTGCATTGCTCAAATCTGATCAAAAGGTACTAGTATGGTGGCCCATTGACGCCATAGCATTATTTTTTTGTTTGGGGCAAAAAAGTAATAATAATTTGAATGAAAAAAAAATTTTAATAAAAAAAATCAAATAAAGAATTCTCTGTGGCCCATTGATGCCATAGTCCTATTATTCATGCACAATCGAAAATAATGAACTACTATGGGAATATCAAACTATTTAGGAGAGAGCATATCATTGTTATTTCTATCAATTATTATTTTATCAACATTAGCCTGCTGCCAAAGAAATACAATTTTGCTGGAGAAAAAATTGCATTTGAGTGGGTAGAAGGTAGAAAATAATGAGAAAAAAATACTTTCTTGCATGTGTTTTGGTTGTTTGAAGCGTTTTTGCAACAATAAGCTTGGGCCAAACGAACAAACATTTCACTGAACATTCACTGAACATGCATGTTCAGTGAAAATGTTGGTTCGTTTGGCCATACGTATTTGATGAACAAGTTTATTTTGCCATGTCGACTAACAAAATATAGGGTCTGATGGAAAGTAAAAAACTTTTTCCTGTTTGACGGAAATGAAGGTGTTGAAACACGTTGAAGCTATATTGTATAACATAAGACTTCATTTCTACAAACGTTTTACTTTGAATTCTGACTGCGTGCAGCCTAGTTTAAAAGTAAGCCTATATGGTGTTGTGATATTGTTTTACTTTTAAGCTATTGAAGGGCTATCAATTGTTTCACTCCTTGTAGCTTTCGCAACTTGAATTTATCAGTCTTTATCTTGAGAGAACATATCATAATTTGTTGGTTTCATCAGGAGACCATACACCAGAAGAAATTTTACTTGAAAAAGCACAGGCTAAAGCCAAGCTCAAAGATATTAAAATAGGAAGAGAACTTTGAATCGTAATAAAGACCTGCCATAAAGGAAAGCACTGACTAAAAAGAGAAAGACTACCACACAAAAAATAAGCCTGCAAAAATGAATGAGATTGATCTGCTACCACCTGAAATTCCTCAAGAAATGACAGCAAAACTGAAATGGACAACAGAGTAAGTAGATAAGCTCGTTGATTAAAATGTTGGTGGAGAGAATGTCTCTGGAAGGTGATAAACGAAGATTAACACAAAAGGGAGAAGAGGAGCAGGGCGTTGGAGGAGATGCGAGATGAAATTGGCATGTCTGTCTGAAGAGATACAGGTTAAGCAATCGCTCTGCTCTCAACTTGGCAGAGAAACGGCAAAGTTCAGGAAGACAAAATCAGGTCAAGGTACAAATGAGTTGCATGAGGTAACTTGGCCTTATTACGAAAAGCTTTTATTTCTACTGCCAGTAATTCAAGCAGGAAAATCCAGAGGTAATCTCTCTCAACTCAAACAAGAAACTCATCCCCTTGAAACAGAACCTGGTACATCTCTTCCTGGTAGTTCAAAGAGTGATAAAACCACACCCATTGTCAGAGGGTCCTATGCAGCGAGAAAGGCGAAAGAGCAGGAAAAGACATCTTTGATTAAAGAGTGCCTTGTTCAGTTGAACAAACCTTTGCCAGAACCTAGCAAGAGGAATTAAATTCTTTTTCTATGCATGTGACAAAAATTGTAAAGAGCTTGAGCGGAACAGGGAGGGCAGTGACAGAAAAAAATTAATGAAGTCTTATTTGAAATTCAAGTTTATTGAGTAAGAATGATTATCGCACTGTTCCTATTCTGTGGCACCTACCGAAAAGAAACCGAGATACAGATGAGAGAGGAAATCAGGTCGGAAGAATTTACCAGTGGCATGTCTTTCATGAGTTCACCAATATCTTGATAGTTTGTCTTTCAAATATAAATTTACTTAATCCCTTGTTCTTTGTTTATTATCAGAAATGATAAAGTTTGTATTTACCATTTCTATTCAGCATTTGATTGCTTTTTATTAAATCTATCGCCTATTGTTTGTAATATTGATTTGTCGCTTGTACTATGCGTTCTTTGATTCAATATTAATGCAAAAGTTCTTATATGAGCGCTACTGTAAACAGAAATCAAATAGTCCTAAACCAATCTCGTAATCCGATTAATGCCAATCAAACTCTAAAATGAGGCCAATTTGAAGGAAGTGCATCTACATTGTATTTGGGGTAGACTGAGTTTATATATTTCTAACAGCAGAATGACAATTAAATCTCAATGGGAGACTGATATATCAATACAATTGAATTCCGAAAAAATGTCCTTGCAGCCTGTTTCATTCAAACAAAATGACATCTAATTATTATACTCTGAACGAGGCAATTGTATCCTAAACAAGGCAATAGATCGGAAATCGTATTAAGAAGGTCCGGCTTAACGCTGCTAGCCAGTTAGTGTGAAGATGTTTGACTGGCAGTCAAGCCACGATTTTAGATAAAGATTGAAAAGTTGAAATTTATAAATTTACAGTTAATGTTTACAATGATTACATCATAAAAGCCTGATATGCCAGTCTAGTTTATGTGTCGTCGTCCTGAATGATACACAGCCCCCATCTATAAAAGTGTGCACCTTTCGGCAGTCAGATCTTTGCACATAGAACAAGGGTACTGTAGTTTAATAGTTTTGATGTCGATTATTCTTGATATTTTATTGTTAGCCTCAATTGCGCACGCAGCCTCTTTTTGATTACTGGACTTTATGTGTTGAGCGAGTGATTTTCTTGCGACCGTCTTTGGAACTAGACG
>JANVCG010031783.1:7869-18930 GCA_025505365.1 Haliclystus inabai | reverse complement strand
AGCGGTATGATGCAATGTCGATTTTAACCATAGAATGATTAATCAAGCCAGACCGAAGCTGATTAAATAAGCTAGACCGAGAGTCTGACTAATCAATATATAGACCACTGACCCAAACTCAAAAGTGCCCGCCTCAAATGTGCCATTTGATTTTAACGCTTTGCAGTGCTAGGTTCACTGCAGCCTGCCAAAAGTCTGTCTGCACGCAGGCTAGATTCACCGAAAAGCTCGAAAATTAAAATAACATTGCCAGTAATAACTAAGATTCTTAATTGAACCATAGCCAGTAAATGAAAGCATTTTATAAAAATAGTCGTAATTTTTCAAAGCCCGGGCACACCTCTCCTTTCATACCTCATTCCTCTCATTTATCACACTTGAGTGTTATAGATCTACTGTCCGTGCTTTTATTACGACTAAAAAAAACACCCACTTCCACATACAAACCATTAGGATCAATGTATGCAATTCGTGGATTATATTTTCAAATCATAAATTCGAAGAGATTCGTGGTCATTAAAATCTTTTCACCCGATTGGAAAATATGAAGTAAAGGATCACAAATTACAAAATGTCGAGTATATTACGTTAGGGTACATGTTAATATGTTCCTTCTGTACGGTCAATTAACAATTTGTTAATTAGTAAGTAGTAAATTAGTAGTAGCATCCTGAAATGTTCACAAAAACTAGCTGTACGTAACAGTTTGATGCAATTTCTTTGCCTCTGTAGGTGATGATCGCAAAGGGGTTGTAGCTGCAAAGTATTTCTTTTACAAAGCAACATCTTCTCAGCATTTAGATGAAAGCGATCAAGACATCGAGGGAGCGAATGATACGACGCCAGAGGCATTAGTTGACGAGCGCCAATCACGTGAAACAGAAGAAATTGATTTAAGATTTAGTTCGAATTGTCATGTGATTGCACCTGGTCTATACCTACCAGGAACATTTGCACTGACATCATCAGCAATGTACTTTACTGTAGATGAAGATGACGAGGCTATCAAGAAGATTGACACGAACGTAAGTCACCCACTATGATCCAACGGATGTAAATGGTCCCTTAAGATTGCCCTTGTCCAAACTGTCCGTGTCATCAGACGATATTAATTGTCTTCCGTTGAACAAAGGGTATTATTGAGCATACAATAATTCACAGGGTGACTTTGAAATAATTTGGATCCAGCATTATACTGCGCATGATTGGACATGCACGCGATGCGCCATTGTCGTTGACGCAAGGGATTGATTTGACGTCAAGTGTTATATAATTCCCCCTAATAAATGCATGAGGTAAACATTGTTTTATGTAGCAAGCGTTTATTTTCATCAGCACAGAAACAATTCTGAAGATAAACTGATCGTCACTCCAATCAGCTTCTTTGGGTCTGCATTGATGTTCAAGTAAAACCAACGTTGTTAAATCGTCATAGTTAAGATTCATACCATTTCGTCTGATAATCAAATTTAAAACATTTAACAACTCATTTCTGTTCAGTTGCTTCAAAACTTGGCTCGTTTCGTTAGTAAAATCAAGGTACCATTCGTTACGTTTTTCTTGCTTGTCAACCGCAATTAATGTTTGACAGTCTGTTGAATGTGGTAAACTTGATAATTTGCCAGCGGTATTTACTTCTGTGACGTAATGAGTCTTTATTACTGCGTTGGTTTTAATGTTATACGTAAGGTTATTATGCGTCGTGATTTTCAACGTGATACCATTGTTGTCTATCAACTGACACGCCTCTTTTATTTGTTGGCATGAGTTGATGGCATTCTCTACCAAACATCGTAATCGTTCACTCACTTTAAACGCGGATAAGAATCCATTTGACATCATGCAGTCATACCAAATATCATTCTTACATGATATATTATTATCACTAACAACCTTTACTTCTACTAGACCATGTTGTACGTCGAATGCTGTTGCGTCAAAATCACCGTCATTGTTAACGATTATATGCAGAACGGCGTTTTGCGCATCAAAAGGATAAAGGAATTGAAGGCTTGACGTGCTCTCTGGTTCCAGGCAAACTTTAAATCGCTGATCAGCAATTGTCACGCGATTAAATATTTCGGATAAATAAGGCGTTATGTTGTTTTCCATATCTGAGTAAGCGTTACTTGTTGTCCTCCGTAGTTTCTGAATCAAATCAACCAAGTAATTCTCTTGCCTGTTAAAAGACTCCATCGTAAACAAACAGCCGCTTTCTCAGCGCTCACAATACTGTTTAATCGATCACCGACCTCCTGCCTCACATTCAGTTTTTTTTGTATGCCTCTTTCACGTGTTCTTTTAATTTGGCTGATAGGTGTTGTCGTATTTTGACTGTGTCAACGTCAAATGTCTGTTTGCTGAGATGACGAGGGTGTGTTCGCGCAAGAATCTATTTCAAAATGTTGCTCTTGAAATCTTTATGGAAGATAGAAGTGAGTTTGATTCAGATAATTTCTCAAGAAGCCCACATTTGTTTTGATGTGTACGTTCCTCCTCTAATCTCATCAATTTACAACTTTGTCTTATTCGACAGGGAGTTTTCTATTTGCCTTTGATTCCCATGATACAGTTCGAAAGATAGTCTCTATTCTCCCTGCTGTTGGAATCGGTGCTTTATACGGACTGCCACAAACCAGGTAAATTAGTTAAGAAATCAACGATTGTTGCTAGCCCTTCAATAACGAAAGCATTACTAACATCAAACTCAAGGCTCCTGAGCAAACAAACAGAAGATAACGATTAAAATGATAAAGAAGAGTAAGAATAATATCAGATTTTCTCCCATAATTACTCTGCCCTAACTTGAATATCTTGCCTAGCAAAAGTTAAATATCAACTAGTCTGTACGAAATCATGAGTAACTCGTTACGAAATTATCATTAATGACTCACAGCAACACAGGAAAAGGCCAAGTTTAGCCAACCCCCCTGCCCCAGCACATTGATGTCTTTTGAAACGCATTGATTCCTTATGCGCTATTATCATTTTTTTCAGGACCATTTCACTATCGTCACCTAAACAATTACTAGCAAAGTCAGACATGACAGAACGGTGGCAGCGAAGAGATATTTCAAACTTTGATTACATCGCCTTTCTCAATTTCATTGCTGGTAATAACCATGCGATCATTTTTTGTTGTTTGGTATGAATTGTAATCATTAAGGCTAGCTCTTGATGCAGATGTCATATAATTTACTGCAAAATAGTTTTTATCAGCTCGCAAATGAAAAAAGTTCGACTGAAATTCTCATTCAATTTTTCCATTTATAAATGTTTCAAGTATTGTGTTCCTATTTCTAGCGGATCTCAACTCTCATGTCTGTTATAAAGTCATATTCGTGAAGATATAAATGAGCCTCGTTATTAATTTATTTAAAGTGTAATTAACGAGGCTAATTCTACCTAGGTCGCAGTCAGAATGACATCAATCAATACCCAGTGTTCCCATGGGTTGTTGCTGATTACAAGTCAGAGGTGTTGGATCTCACACAAGATAAAACCTTCAGAGATCTCAGTAAAGTAAGCAACTGTGTTATTTATACTGTTTATAATCTCAATTCTTGCTTACGTTGATTTTTTGTTATTTTCCAGCCCGTTGGTGCATTGAATCCATTCCGCTTAGGTCAATTTGTCGAACGTTTCAACACGTGGGACAAAGAAGAAGGCATCCCACCATTCCATTATGGCACTCACTACTCAACGGCTGGGTTTGTCCTTAACTGGCTCGTCAGAGTGGTAAGATGTCCATCTTTCTTGGCTCAATTTTTTGTAAACAATTAAAGTGGTCAGATTAACTAATAGAAATGCCAAATACGCTGTTCAAAAACTGGAATCGAACTAGACATTTTTTTGTTTACTGTCGAGTGACAATTTTGGATGCAAATCTGTATGTGCACTTTTGATTGGTAGAAAATTAAATTCATCTGATCTTTCTAATATCCCATCCCTCTGTTAAGCGTTTAAGCGTCAGATTCATACTTTACGTAACCAACACTCTGAAAGTGTGCGCTCACATATTTTGAGTTAAGTGCAGAAGCAGGTTCTCTAGTATTCGTGTTTTCATTCTAGGTTACTATTATTTTATATTTTTAGGAACCTTTCTCGTCGTTATTTCTCGGGCTTCAAGGCGGTAAATTTGACCATCCCAGTAGAACGTTTTCAAGTATTAATGCATCATGGGAAAATTGTCAACGTGATACATCAGATGTCAAGGTACGGACGATAGCGAGGCATACTGAATATGGCTGGTAAAGCATTTTGAGTTGCAGCCGTATGATTGCTGCTGATCCCGAACTGCCTACTGAGGCTCGAAAAGTCCCCGCCCTAGACCCACCGTGTTTTCGTCCCAGAGGCAGGCTTTTACATGACCTACAATTTCAAGCCCCAATTGCTTGAATCGCTAGTCCATAGTTACAGATAATTCTTGAGACTAGCCTACGTATTATGTAGGCATACAATGAATTATTCTCCAACTAAAGTCAGGCCGATAAATAGCATAAAATCGATCTGATATCTGTGTTCTTTCTCTGTAGGAGCTTATACCAGAATTATTTTATCTGCCAGAGATGCTTATTAATGATAACAAGGTAATATTTTTAATTAGTAGGTAGTAATTTGCAAACATGAGGTGGATAGAGTGCCGTCGTATGAATCAGTTTATAGAAAATTCTCGTGTCAAATCTTTCCTCACTTCACTGATGTAAAAGTTAATGATGTGGAAATGAGATGGATTCACGTACGGAGGAGTGTGCAAATAGAAAAATAATCATGTACGGACAGGAAACTTTTATTTTATTTCAATTCGTGAAATTCACATAGCAATTACAATTTTTCAGCTCACAGACAATGTAACTTGTTGATTAAATGAATTATAATACGTAAGATCGATTAGATTTTGATATCTACATATTTGTGGCTAAATGTTGTCCTTTTTGTAGTTTGAATTTGGTAAAGATGATGATGGTATCAATATAAATGATGTTGATTTGCCAAAGTGGGCTAACAACGCACAAGATTTTATACGCTTGCATCGTCAGGTGAGGACAATTGGAGGGAAGAAAAGGCATTGCAATCACAGCACTGTCCCTCAAGTCAATAATGTTGCACCTGAACCCTTATCTAACAGTTAAAGAAACAGACCCTGACTCCATCTTTGTATGTTTGATAAAAACACACATCCGGTGCGCATGAAAATGACCTCAATAATTGCAAACCGATTGGCAAGTGGTGTTCGCCTTTTTTAGTTTGTCCTAACAAGCAAAGTGTTTCTACATGAGACAGGGTGTGCCGATTTGATAAATGATGATCAAAAGTGATCGTAGGCGTTGATGTTCTTTCTTTTGATACTTTTGAGTTTAGGTTTGAATTTTTTACAGGCACTAGAAAGTGACTACGTCTCAAACAATATTCACAAATGGATTGATTTGATATTTGGTGCAAAGCAAAAGGGTAATATTATCTGTTCTGTTGTTCGCCGTCTTCTAAGCTTCGTTTAACAATATACTTGTTCGTTATTTGTAAACAGTTGTTTTAATTGTTATTTCGTAGGCATTGCTGCTGAGCACGCTGCCAACGTCTTTTATTATCTGACTTATGAAGGCAACGTTGATCTTGATGCCATACAAGACCCAGTTACGAAAGAGGTAGGTATACGAATCTCAACATGTGGAGGATGGTCTCCAATGAATAGCACTTCTAATTCCGAATATCCTCGGTATCCGTTTTGAACGAAGTACTCCGTTCTGCCGGTCCACCTCTGCAGACCAATTACGATTTGAGAAATGTTGACGTTGAGTTGGCTAATTAATGATTAACAAGAAGAATGATTGTATCATAGACTTTGTGTACACTGAAATCGTGTGCCTTCAATCCAAGTTACAGTATGATTAGCGCCCTCCCAGTGGTATGATGTACTTTCTACATGCTACATTTATACAGATTTTCGTGAACATTTTTCTATTCCTAAGAATAGCCTATGCAATGAGTTAGTAATTACTAATGTTGGATTGTTTTCAGGCTGTCAAGCAGCAGATCAAAAGTTTTGGTCAAACCCCATCTCAGTTGATGACCACACCTCACCCACCAAGATCCATGTCAAGCCTCAAGGTAAGCACCGTTTGAAGCAACAATTTTATGAATAGAATGTGATAAAAACAACTCGTCTCACTTCGATGTTGAACCTCTTTCCTTAGACGCAAGATGCAAAAGAACAGCATAAAAGTGAGGCTAGCCTCGTTTTATTTTCATTGCTTATAATCCATTGTTGTAGCTCATTTCTATATTGCTTCTTATTTCCAACGTTACAGATATCTTTTTAACATTCAATGTCACCTCTGGCTGTCCAATCGTTCATGTATCTGCTAACATTGATCGCAAAACATTACCCGCCATCGTTACAATTAGCAACAATCAAGTTTTTTCTGTTAATCGTTGGATGAATTTCGGTTAGTAAATATTAGTATTCCTTTAAACGGAATACCTGATTTAAATACCGTGAACTATTTCGAAGTCAATGCGCTTAGGCTTAGATCTTTCGCAATCCAGCTGTAGTCAAACCTATAGAAGGATACAAAGATGGCTGGTGAAGCTGTTAGCAGAACGGGTTGGGCATTGGTCGACTTGGTATGAACAGATATACTGTTAAACAAAAGTCGTACTTCCATGTGATTATTTGAACACGAGAGATACAATGTGAGACCAGATAAAGGGATAATAAATCACACGTTATGTGGCGATCTTTTTCAATGTAGAATGTTTTGTAGAAACGACCAGGCCACTTTCAAGGTAGATGGAATTGTCCGCGAGTAAACATACGAAAGCAATTCTATAATGGACTGTTTAGTTCTGGTATGATTTAACGTTTTGTTTAAATTGTTTGTGTATATCTGTGATCTTATTTGTTTTTCAGGGGGCGCTATCACTTCTTACCACTCACTTCAACAAGTTCAAATCGAACAAGATCCAGTTCTGGGTTAGTAACATTTTGCAATGAAAGCCTCGGCTTGTTTATTAGGCATTTCGTTTCTGATTCATTGGCTACTTATATTCCAGACTCTCAAGGAGCATACCCCCGCAGGCAACTCGGTGAACTGCTCGATGAAACGATGGAATTATCTACGCGTTGTTTTGCTGTTACTACTGACAACCGCTGTATATTGGCATGTGGTTATTGGGATAATAGTTTCAAATCATTCTCCACGGACACAGGTGGGTAAACAAAAG
The DNA here is from genome assembly GCA_025505365.1 of Haliclystus inabai. NCBI lineage: Eukaryota > Metazoa > Cnidaria > Staurozoa > Stauromedusae > Haliclystidae > Haliclystus > Haliclystus inabai. Next base: position 11,706 of record JANVCG010031783.1, on the reverse strand, counting down.
TGTTTTGGCTTACGCTCACGCATGGTTGACATGCAGACTAGTAAGTCATTAAGATTGGTATCTATCTACCTGGTTCAATGTCTGGTAAATCTAAAATGCCAACATTCAGCATTGCAATGATCTGGTGCTATCTACCACATTCATTTTTGCCACTTCAGAAGTATTTTAAGATGAGTGTTCAGTAGAGATGTTGGATTATCCTTCTTTTTAAATTAATGAGGCTTGCCGCTTGTAACTGATCCGTTGTGTATGTTTAATGTTAGGACGATTGACGCAATGCATTTATGGTCACTGGGATGTGGTCACGTGTCTAGCTTTGGATGATGATCTAGTGGCTGGAAACAGTGCAGTCATTGTCTCTGGCTCACGTGATGCAACTGTTCAATTGTGGCGTTGGGACTATCGTCAACGAAAGGCAACTGGTAACACTAAAGATGGCGGTAGGTTCTGTTGTTCCCTCTTAGCACTCATTAGAGGATTTACTAGATAGTTTACATCAGTAACTTACTGTTTGTGTTTGTTGTGTTTTAGCTACGCCTATTGCTGTTTGTAGTGGGCATGAATCAGCGGTTGTTTGTGTTGCTGTTAACCTCAGTCCTGGAATCGTGGCTAGTGCTTCACAAGGAGGCTCGTGTCTATTACACAGTACCAAAGGAGAATTATTGCATATATTGGTTTCTCCTCCTTCATGTCTCTTTCCTAAAATGATCAACATCTCAAATGAAGGACATGTCCTTGTAAATTTCGCAGATGGCAATGGTCAGTTTGCGTTGTTTTCTGTTAATGGTCGACTGTTGAGGTACGCTGTGTTAGAGAAACAAATCAACGTGAGTAGAGTTGCAATTTAAATCAACCATTTGTGCTTCTGTAGTGTAGAGGAGTTTGATCTTGACCCGTTTGGCCCCATCTCGAGGGCTCCTGTAATGTTGCTTGGTTGAAAGAAAAGACATTGCCTTCAAAAATAAAGCAAAATCGATTTTCCCCCTTTAACCTCATAGATATGAAAGGAATTCACCCCGTTCCTAGAATGCTTATTTCTCTCAAAATAGATTCTCGATAGTGTTCCTTTACGACTTCTATTGATAGAGACTGTTCGAATTGACACCCCCTCCCCCAACCCCTGTTTGATTGCATCATTACATTTTGTTTTCCAGGCCATCTCATTAGTTCGTTCAACTGCGATCGCTCTCTGCCCTAATTTATTCAAATGATTGTTGTTAAATTTATTCGTTTTCTTTTGTTGTTTCATCGTTTCCAGGATCTCGTATTTTCTGCCGATGGCTGTTTCTTTGTTACTGCTGCGCATGACCAATGTTTCTATATTTGGAGAACGCATGACCTAATGCTGCAGACAGCTTTTCCCCCCTGTGACGATGATATCGAATCAGTTACTTTAACACGTGATCAAAAGTAAGTTTACTTTAGCCAATCAATTTATGTTTTCATGACCAGGACCTTGAGATGATAACGAGCGGACCTTTCTATGTGCAACAAACTGATACATTTATTTGAATACACTGTAAATTATCAAATGTCTTTAAAACATATTCAATTAGGTAGCAAAAACCAAATACATAATGGTAATCCATCACGCCATGTAAAGTGTAACAACATAGTATTGGAGAACTTTCCCGTGTGCGGGATTTATTTGATCAGCGCAAAGCATCATAGCTTAGCGCAAGGAACAAATGATAGATTGCACACTTCGCGTGTTGATGAATAGTGAAATTAGTAGAAGATCTCAATTGGCACTCTCAAGTTTATAGAACACGTTCAGATGATTGAATGGCCGTCTTGATTGAAAGAGGGAGTGGCCATCGATAAACTAGGGTAGCTGTATTCTATTTGGCCCTTTCTGTCTATAGTCCCCACGGTATCTGAAACCATCCCGTTGTTATAATTTTGCGATCGTTTTCAGGTGCCTTGTGGCTGGGTTAGGGAATGGTGCTGTGATTGCAATTGCGATGGACTTTTCTCTCTGGTCGTAACTCATGAGATGAAAACAAAAGTTTTTATAAGTATCATCGTGTCAACGCTGCTGAAATGGGTTTAGTCTGTGTTGCAAATGGAAATTAATATTATTAAAACAATTGGATATATCATTTTTTCATTCTTAGTATTTTAAATAGTATATTATCCATTGTTAAACCTTGCAATGAAATTGCAATGAATGCTACTTAGAATAATTTAATTAATTCTACAATTAAAACATTAGAATTTCATTGCGTCCAATTGAATTTGTGAGAGGTTTAATTCGTCAAGAGTTGCACGTTTAAATGCCTGCCAGTTTAGTTGATCTTTAATGTTCTGATGAAGGTATTCCTCTGTTGGCTGCCCTGGTAACTGGATTAATTGCAAAATAAATAAAAATATGTATAGGCAAGCATAAAAGCTACATTCAAACCCAAGAGGCCTGGTCATTGGTCTTGTAATAAATTAACGTACTGTCGCCCTCAGTTCCCTGACAATAACATCAGTCAGTTGCTTTTCCAACCATTTCTTTGACAGCATGACACACTCACAGCCATTGCTCACCTTTAGAGAACAACAGATCGCAACATTGAAAGTGAGATTACAACGTTTTACATGAAATGTCGGCTTACTCACCAGATACGACGTGCAATAGCTCTCGCCCTTGTTCAGCATAGTGTGCAGACCCTACAATTAACAGTGTGCGTACAGAGAGTTGTAAAAGCTACGCAAGGTAACTCAGTTCAATACCACATGAGGCTGTGTAATATATCACGATATTTAACTTCCGTTATGTTGTCATTTACGGCAAAAGGTACTCACAAACTGTTCCGTTGGATGAAGTGAGCCAGTCTCGATGTAAATCTCTTTTTGTTCAGCCTGAAATTGAGGTTTATGTAGCAAATCTCACGATTTACTGGAAATAAACTTTTTCAAAAATCCTTATAAAACAATTTAATTCTACTTAGCTTTCTATTGCCAAGCCCAAGCTTCTCGACAATCTATGCCTTCCCTACATCTATAAACATTCGCTTTGGGGAAAATCACCCTATAACTACTCTTGCTTCCACAAATGAAGTAATGATACGCTTCTTCATAATTTCGACGAAATTATGAAATCAAATAATGCATTATGATTATGCATACAGCACACACTCAAGCACACAAGCACATAAACACGTTTTTACAAATCATGCAATTGGCCAACAGTTCGTAGCAAGTAGCACTCTTTATTACCGACTTGAAAAAATGGATTTTATAAAACAATCTGGGTGGGAAAGTTGGAAAAAGTCAGTGGAATTATCACAAGACGACTTAAAGAAGAACCACACCCAATTATGCTTTCTGTCTATTCTCAGATACTTATCAGGTTTTAGTTTATATCAACAGTGCCCATCCATGCTGCTATATTGGTCTACACACAGGCTTGTGTCTCAATACATACCTTCTTTGTTCTTCTAAAAGTCAATCTTTCATTCGTCAACGATCTTGATCTACTAATGACATTTATCTTGCGCATGCTCTGTTGAGACTGTGATAATCCAGTGGGTCCTATTTTCAAACAGTATAAGCAATGGTTCATTGGCCACTTATCATCAAATGTGTGTCGTGAGATTATGAGATTCAACTGCTGACCCACTGTGAAGTGGACTAAGCATCGGTTACTTCTGAATCATACGGATAGTTTCAATCCGGTTGAATACGTATGTATATAGCTTGTTAATGTCAAGAGGACAGATGCCAAGAATCAACATCGCGGACTTGCGGAAACGTGCTTATATTATATCGATACTGTGAAACTATGTCGATTTATTTGGAAACGCAGCTAGTGTGGAACTGCATGATTACAATCTGATAACTTCTTGT
>JANVCG010031772.1:0-10147 GCA_025505365.1 Haliclystus inabai | reverse complement strand
TATCATCTAGACAAAGATATCAATCCATCAGTTTACCAATTACTGGGAATAGTAACACTGATCATCAATCACTTGTGTGTGTTGCCATACCGTAAGCGGCCAGTTCAGTTACCAATGAGCAAAATGTGTCAATGACGTCTTCGTTACACTGATGAGGTCTGTTTGACAGAATAAAATGATTCACATTATGCATGTCACAACTGGGGATTTACATTGATACGCACTACACACTGAGAAGACGTCTAGAGCATGGTGTATTTGAAAACTTCGAGAGGATTTGGATGAGGCTACTTTAAAGTGGCACTCACCCCAATATATTTTATTGTTAATCCTAGTAGAATCAGGGTCGAAAATAACAAATGTCGCTGATACAGATAAAGAGCCTGGATCTAGCTTTATGACCTAAATTCGGGAACCCAATTCAAATTTTTAACAAAGCCTAGACCGTGAAACTAATGCGTCACATTGGTGTTTTTCAGAATTGTGCAATAATTGGTAAGTCAGAAAAAATTTGACTTACAGTACGTGAAAGAGAAAAAATCTAGTTCTACAGCTATCTGCTTGTTTTCAAATCAAAATATAGAGGATAATTTTAATGAAATTTTTATATAAATGTGCATGATATCAGTTTGTCGCGAACCAAGCTATGAGAAACAATGGGAGAGTAATAAAATGGCAATTATATTTTGCAATTAAATTTTAGGACATAAGGTCATAGAAGCTTGTTCAAATTTGTATAATAGCATTTATTTTCCCAGTGTAGTGATGTGAACATAGCCTTTTCATTTGTAGAACAAATTATTTTTTGTTTAGTAAATTTGTATGATGATGATGATGATCGATGATGATGCAGTCTCTGCTTGGACCTGGGTTCACAGCAGAATCATTTGATGTAATTCGAATACTAAAACAGCAGAGACCGACTGTTAGTTTACAAAAAGTACCAGAAAATACAGCATTTACAACTGCATTGTTGTAGTCTTTTTTTTCGGAAAATGCTTAGATTGAAGGAAAGATCACTTTTGGACGCTTAGATTAGCTGGATCCATAAATTTCTACGCTCGATTGGAAGAATTCCGTAAAATGGAATAGTGTGAAGTATAAGTATATGTGTTTCACTTAATCTTACTTGCATTGACAAGCGTCTTATCTGTTACACAAGTTTGCACTAACTGCAAAATTTCCTGGATGCTTACACAGAACTCAATTCAAACAAGGATTGTAATGAGGGCTCGATTATTGTAATCTATTTATGCCATTGCATCTGCGCTGCAATTATTCGGCATCAATTAATCATTGGATATTGAAACATTGTCAAGATATATTGTAGGCTTTTATTGTACAATAGTCCTACAATCTCTATTTCGTTTGTCTCTATTTAGTTAAAGCTAAAGCGTGTATGACATCACTTCAGTAATGACACCAACTCGGTCACTCAGTGATCAAGAAATGGATCTTTCTTTACTCAATCGAACAAACGAAATGCAGTTAGTATAGTCTTACATCACATGACATGATTGGACGTACTTGATAGAATCGAGTATGATATCCATTCCATTTGATTGTGGATAGTGTGAATGATCATCAGTCACTAGCTCATACGCAGATGATTCTGAAGCAATCCAATATAAGATATGTAAAGACTGGATATTCTGCATTTGACAGTATACAGTGTCATAGTTTAGGACTCAGAAAACAGCAACTTACCATCAGCTTCTGCAAGGCTTGCTAATGCCATCAGTGCATTTTTCAAAATGACAAAATTCTGGAATTAAATAAGTAGATTATGTAATAATAAGGATAGTGATGTTGCAGGCATTGCGTTCTAATTTGTAACATGAACACTGTTGGTGTCTGAGCTCTCTGTTGCATCTTACATTTTGATGCTTTTGGATGCTTTTCAAGATTATACTCAATGCCTTTTCTTTGACCATTAATTCTACGTTCTCATCTGAAATCATACATCATTTCCAATCTCTTAATGTAACTTTCACAGCAGTTGTCACACAATGTGACACACAATGTGACATGCTTACCTTCTATTGACAGGCACCACAATGCTGCTAATGCTACCTCAGTTAGGTATGCATCATGGTGATGCTTCTTGAGGGCATTGCAAATTATTGAAGCACCCTTTTCTTGACCTATCATTTTTGAATTGTGCTCTAAACACAAGAGATAACATTTTGCTAATGCCTATTTGCATCAATATAGAGTAAAATTTTAAAATATATGGGAGTGTGGGAGATTTATAACTATTTCTGTGTGAAGTGTGAAGTTGTTTTGTGGGGAACTTTAAGGTGAAACTGGATTTTTCTGTGTAGTTGAATGGAGCTTTGTGCAGATCACTGTTTTGCATATTGCTCTTTGAAATGTATATTTGAATGTTTCAATATTGAGCACACTTACCATTGATTGAAAGACTCCATATTGCTCTACAGCAATTGATTGTCAATTGAATGTTATCAGGAAATCTCTCAAAGGCTTCAATGATATCCTGCACACCACCTAGCTCTCCTATTAGCTTTGCTAAACCTTCTGCAAGAAAGCAATTTCATAAAATGGTTGTTACATTATTAATCCTAATACTAACTGCATAAATTAATCCTTTTTGCAACTGATCTGCTTTAATGGCACAAGGTCAAAAATCTAATGGAATTGTCACAAACATATGTTTACCACTTGAAGAACTTTTTTGCATAAGTTATTGTCAACATAAGTAGAACATCATCTTTCTGTTTTGCATGTACAGTACCAGTATTTGCAGTTTGACAAATGTTTTGATTGACATGGTAGTGTATGAACACAATCAGTACAATGCAATGCTACTTATCTAAATCTATGCAGTAATTCAGTTTTGTAATGCCTTGGGTACACTGTAATAACTATGACACGCTGTAGTGGACGTAAGGGTCCAGAATAAAATTCGGTAGCTGAGATTGATATCACCTGGTGAGAATGGAATTCCATACTCAAGAAAGAGAAATCGAATGTTGACAACAGATTTTAATAGTCAAGAGTTTGGAATAACATTGTGATCAAAATATTCCGATAGTTGAGTATAAATTAGGTTTCAAACAGATCACGGTCCCAAAATGAGCGCAAACGCAGAGCAAATTACCAACAAATCTGCAAAGTCACACAGCAAGAGACCCTAGAATGATCCACAGGTCATTAAACACACTTTGAATATCTTCCCTACATGCAGTCAAGACTGTTTTCATTTCAAGAAATTAATGAATATAGAAACCAATTATGTGTGATATGCGTGACACAAGTATGTAGTTTCTTTGTAGAAATGAACTTCTCAGATTGACCTTCTAGCCTGCGTGCAGACTGCCAACTGCGTTCTACGTTAAGCAATTTTTTGGTCTACAAGCTAGCAAGCTACTATGCTATTGATATGCTATCTCAAGGAGAGGTTCTCAGCTGTCTTGAAGTTTAGATTTACTCAACATGAGTTTTTCTTTTTAGATTGTTATTTGGTAACTATAGATGTGTGCAGTTGAGTAGATGCTATCAACCAGATTGCCTTCTGTTGCAACCTAGACCACACATGCATCAAAATAATTAATTTGTTATTTTTCTATTCAATAAGTTCTCCATCTTGAATCTAGAACCCTAAAATGATGCTTATGTATTATCTGGAGCCACAATACATCATCTTACTGCGTTATATTACCCTACTATTACCATGTAACTCTTTTGACTGAATTTGACGTGTTGCCAGAAGCTATACTTGTCTATTTTAATTGTATGGGGTATATTCCAGTTTTTACTGTCTGAAAGTATTGCAGTCTTCGTCTGTGTCCTCGCTTTCTTCATGCTGTGTGTCTTTGCAAATATATGATTAATTTGTTTGTTATGACGCTTATTTTGGAACCATGATCTGTTTAAAACTCAGCTTCTTTTTAACTATTCGGGAAGTTTTTCTCTCCGTATGATTTCAGATTCACAGTCATTGAATTTTTGATTTATTCTCAGCAAATAATTTCATATTCTCGACTATCGAACTCTGTTCTCAACATACAATTTCATTTTATAGACTATCGAATTCTCTTCTCAACTATCAAATTTCTTATTGTAATCTTAACATGTGATTTCACATTCTCGACTATTGAATTTTTATTCCCAACCTCTTTTGTCCACTACGATGCGTCATAGATAACATGGCAAAGGAAAAGGGACAAAGGAAAACAAAAAATCAAATGAACTGAGATTCATCTATAATAGTGCATTGAGAGAGGTCTTTCCTCACCGTCAGTTGATAGTATCATAAGCAATTGTGTTGCTGCCAAAATACAATCTTCTTCGCTTTTATGATCCTGGAAAATGTCCGATAGAATGACTTTAATAATTAATAGTAATCAGTTTATTTGCAAGGAAAGAATGAAATCTCACCTGCATTCCTTTAATGATCAGTGGGACGATTAATGCTTCATGTATTGCTGTGTTTTCAAATGCTGAAATGGGGTTATGATTAAAATATTTACAATCTCATTTACGAAATCTTTTTGTCATGTCACCTTTAATTTTCTATACAAACTTACGTTGAACTGTAAGAGATATGGATAGCAAGTTAAACCCCGATTTCATTACATCTTTTGATTTGCGATATTGTTGCAATATTTTTACAATAAATTCCACTTCTTCAATGACTAGCGGCTTGCCGTTACCTAGAATAAGTATAGATTGACTCTAGTCTGACGGCTACTAGAACTTTCATGTGCTGTCCGTAAATTAAGATGACATCAAGTAGTGTAATTACACTCTTCATTCCTTGAATAAAACACCACAGCCAAATTACCTGTTTTGACCACTTCAGAAATAGAATCCAATCCCATAATCTGAAAGTAGAAAAAGGATTTCAATCTACAGTTAAATTAAAAACGGTCAATGTTGACATCAGGGTACTGGTTGTTATCAACGTAGCCTTTACTATATTATCAACGTACTAGTTGTTGTTTGTTGTCTTTGCAATCTTTCATGAAACCTACAGGAAAATCACTTGTTAAAATTCGAATGAGTCTATACCTAATGATATACTTATTTATCAATATTGAATCTGCCTTACTTATTATTCCTTCAGTGCCTTTCTCCTTTGGAGGTGTCACCGTTGTTTCACCTTGAACAAACAGATGAAACTCATACAACTTAACCTGTTCTAGCAGCCACCTCTTTTTTCAGCCAACTGACCTAATGACCTATTAGCTGTTCCTAGACCATTCTAATGTTGAATTCTAAACATACAAATTGGTAACATTTTGCTCTGGGATGACTTGATTGTCTCTCCCCAACGTTTAAAGCTGATAGTTTTCTCTGTCACAAGACTATGGATTCAATCCCTCAAAAGCATTTTTAATTGGAAACACTAATTGCCCTCATATGGCCAACACCCAGATAGTTGCCTTTTGTTATGATTTGCTATGATCGAGATACCTTTATTTTCCATTGGTAGTGATGAATGAAGAAGAATAATGCACTCTTTGGCGTAATTGTCTTCCATTAGCTCGCTGAATTAAAATCAAAACCAACAACACATGTTTGTATTAGAAATAAAAGAATAATGGATAACTAGAAGAGGTATTTTTGCTTACTTTATGAACGGTCTCACTTTGCAGTCCTGTTGGAGTGCTTTTTTCACGAAATTTCCCAAACCATGGCTGTGCTGCTGATCATCATGACAATAAAAACAATCAGATGTATAACAGCAAATTGGGTAGATAATTATCATAATTTTGAAATCCTGTTATGAATTTGTGAACCTTTGTTAATTTTTCTATAGCATCATCTAATTTTTCTGTTTCGTTTTTGATATCAAGTAATAGCTGCCATATTGCATCACTCTGGAATGTCAAATAGCAGAGTATTAATCTTTGCTAATCATGCATTCTGAGGGGTCGATACTCAATGGTACTCACATCAAGTAATCCGCAGACAGCCATTTCTAGAATGATGCAGCCCATACTCCATACATCACTTCGTTCGTCATAACTGATCACCAAATGTCAAGGTGAAATTAGGCAATTGAGCTTAGCTTACTACAACTCTGCAATTTGTACTGTTAGCAATATACAGAAGTAAATCAGTTAACATTGCAAGCATTCGATTGAATTGGCTCTGTACTCTTGTATGTTCCACACAGTTTAAAAAATAGTACTTAATTATTCCCTTTATTATTTAGCATCACTGATAGGCAATCGATGCCTCAAACCAGCAAGCAATAAATGAATTGTAAGTAGCATGGGTAAAGTAATTCAAGGGATACTTTCTTTCAGCTACTTCTGGTGCCATCCAATACGTACTACCTGTAAGGGAAACCATTTGAGTGCACATCATTCGTCGTTAAAGTGCATTGCTCAATGGTTACCGGTACGTGGGATGAAACTCACCAACGGCAGTCCGCGTTTGTGCATTGACATCAGCCATAATTGTAGCAACACCAAAATCGCCTGATGGCAAATAAGATGTTGCACTTGTTGCATTAACTAGCTATACGGAAAAGGTAATCAGTTGGTACTCATCTGCTAAATTGAAATGTTCTTTTGGTGTGTTGCCATTTCAAGCATTATTTTTGAGCATTTCCGTAAGCTCAAAATCAAACATTATGACCATTTGCAATCACTACATAAGCTAAATTGGATTTCAATAAATCATTCAATTGAAAACTCTTCGTTATTTGTATTTTTACATTTGCTGTGTCATTTCAGATTGCATTATCATGTTGATGATTTGAAACCAGCCAAAATAATTGGTGTAGTCAATTACTAGAAACTCACCGATGCGAATATCTAGATCATCAGTAAGAAAGACATTACTTGGCTTCAAATCCCTGCACAAAAAGGAACAGATAAAGAAAGAACTGCCTTGTAGTCATGACAATATCTTATCCAATCAGTTGCAACTCACCGGTGAATGACTCTATTTTTATGCACAAATTCTAGCGCTATCAGCATTTGAGCGATCCATTTTTCAATCATCTGAAAAAGAACAAGAAAGCAAAGATTGTGTCTTGTATTCATTTGTTGTTTGGCATCAAAATTCAAAACTATGCTCTCATATTGTTATGTAACTTGCATATTGATAATGCTATGATTACTAACTTGTCTGTCAATAGAACTGGGTAGTAGGATAAACAACGACATCATCATAAATAATAATTGAATTGAATTTATATCCAAAATTTACCTGTTCTTCTATAAACACCCTCTCATTCTTCTTTTGAGATAAAACTTTTCCCAAATCACCTACAGGAAATAATGTAACTTAGGGCATCACCTGTCCACATTGACCAGGTGTGAGCCTTGGAAAATAGTCACTATGCCAAGGTCATCTTTAGGCTCAACTTATATTGTTCAGGCAAATCTGCTTATTAATTTAGAGGACTGTATATTCGTAATTTTACACGGAAATCCTGAGAAGCGCACGATTTTGATTCATCCAAACGGTTTTCTTTATTTTACGCTAAAAACAACAATTCAATATAAAAGGTAAAAGATAAAGTTTACAATCATCATTTCTAAGTTTATTTATCAGCTATGATTATACGTAACGACAAGTTTGTTTTACATACCGTTTGCTTGATCTTGCAATCACAACATAGTTCTTTAAATTCATACTATTATCAATTTTACAACTGCTTTTTATATTTTACACTTATTTACCGTTGGCGTAGTTACTATGACAAAAAATACATGATACTGCGATTTGCGTGGTAAAAGAAATCTCTGTTAATTACTATTTTGCGTGATATATGACCAGGAAACATTGAATCAAAACATATAATACTAACAACGCCTAGAAACTGACATCAATACAAACAATAATATTTTCGTGGGAACTTATATAATCAAAAACACATCAATCTACACTAGAAAAGCCTTTCAGACTATTGCTTTGTGGAAATGTAAGGTTTTCTTGCTTCGAACAAAATCAAACACAATTCAACTAATGAGTCATTGTTTGTGTGAAACTCAGCACGTTGTATCATTCATGAAATCATTTAGATCTGAGAAACCTGCAACACCAGTTATTGTATCCACTTGGGTTCAATTGTTCTGTTGACCCATTTTTGGATGATGTTTCAAAATTTACAGCTGAAGCATTTAACATGAACATATTACACCACACTTACCCATTTCGTAGTACATCATTATGATGCATACAAACATGGCGGATTCCTAAAAATCCCAACAACATCTATATTTATGGTATTACCACTGCCACACACACAATTCGATTGGCAATCGATATTTCATTTCTCACCTGTTTATCCCACATGACAAAAAAGTCTTTGTAACCACAGATGTACGTATTTTGTAGTTCTTTGAGGGCTAACACCTATACAAAAGAAGCAATATAGCTTTGGAACTATGATTGATGATGAAATAAACAATATGGTCCAAGTATATAGTTCCCAAATAGAGCAGTGTACACGTAACGCACCTCTTTGAATGCTCTGTTTGCTTCTACTTCGTCGTTGCACTCAATCTACGAAAAGGTGACATGAAGCAATCTTCTCAAAATCTTGAATCAGCCCTTAGTCGATTTCTTGTTCTGGTTTTATAAGTTTCATTTGTATTCGATGTGGTGAACTATGTGAGAAGCACAACACACAAGGTCAGTGATTTCTCACCTTTTTTAAGACGTACTCCTTGTTGTCAGATTTACTCTTGACCAAAAAAACTGAGCCTTGGCCACCTTTGCCAAGTCTTTGTAAAAGCTGACAAAAAGGAATTACATTAGCACGACCAATTGCTGATAGTGATACGATCCATAATTCATTAGATATCTAATACACAATCCCCGTACCTTATATTTATCCATTCTACTAATACTTACTTCCCTTCTCAAAGTTACAATAAACAAGTCTGAACTTTTACTTCACTAATACAATCCACCATGTGAGTTATCTCCATGGTAACCACACGATACGGAGACACACTTGGCCTCCTTGTCAGTTGTGATCTGCCATTTTTGTTTGAAACATGAACCAACTGAACAAGTTCAACAACAATTGCTTCAATTTGAAGATAGAAGTTTGAAACTCCTCCCCGAAACCATAATCTCGGACAGTTTTCAAACTGCTGTCGTGAAGTGGTAAAAGTGTGGTCTTTGTGGCTCAGTTTTGTGAAGTTGAAGGGTACATATCGGTGAACCTATGGACCAAAACTATGGTGAGTACCATGAGGCATAAGTAGGCCCAGTGTGTGAAGTGAAGCCAAATACCAATGACAATACATCTATGATTTTGTGTAGGCCTAATAGGCCTGAGCTGGTGAATCGTAATTGAATACGCTTAAGCCCCGGAACTGAAAACTGCGTATCATCGAGGGAAAATATTTGAGAATTATTTTCATTCCATGGGTGCAAGCTATTCCAACTGTAATTTCTCACTTTCAAACTAGACAGTCAGTAGGCTAGCCAGTAGGCTACCCATTGGAAGGCTTATGCTTCTCAACTGACCTGAGCAGCCACATTGCTAAGCGGCCTACGTATTATCGCTTGTAGGATAACTGTTTTGGTGAGTTGTCATTGAAAATCAACCCATTGGATACAAATACTTGGCAATGGATTGATCAAAAGATCCAGATTGTGAAATCCTGCTGCTAAGTGTAGCAAACGAGGCCCGCTACAAATCAATGTAAAATCAATTTTACTGTAATCTAGTTTGTAATATGAAAATTAGGGACATTAATAAATACTGTTGTTGAGTGCTGGAAGACTATTCTCAATTTTGTGCTATAGATATTCAACCACATCGTGACAGGCGAAGGCGAAAACGAAACTCGATGCCTGTTGAAAGTGATGCTTTTGTGCATGATCAGACTATGTTGTCTACACAAGAGTTCACAGAGCATCATGTTGTGCCACAGCCTGACAGCAATTTACAAGGTGACCCTGTGTTGGCAATGCAAAGAAGAAGAAGACGAAGAACTCATGGTAAGTCCAATATTTTGGTTTTCTTCTCTGAAGACTTGAATTGTTTTGAAGGAAACAACTGACTACCAACCATTGCTGCATCACTCCTTGTCCTTTAAGTGAGTCTCAACTCAACCCCAAAAGTGTTTTTTGATATGTGATAGAACTCAACTCAATGATCATCATGGTGCTATTTGTTTTTCGATCTGGAAGTTCCTTTCTGGTA
>JANVCG010031761.1:0-10152 GCA_025505365.1 Haliclystus inabai | reverse complement strand
ACCGTTACTTATTTCTGAAAGTAACTTTTGGAAGTAACTAGTTACTATTTTGCAAAACTAACGGTAACGGTAACTAGCTACTTTGAAAAAGTAACTTTAACATCCCTGAAGATATGAAACAAATGCTGCATGTGACAAGTACGAGTAAACTACTTGGAATATTCTGTACTAATAAGAATAAGATATATAATTTTTAAAAATCATTGATCTCTTCCAGTTGCCATCGTATTTTGACACATTTCGTAAGGCGACATTACGTTATCAGAAAATGTATTCTAAATCTATATTTTAGGTAGTTTTCTCAGATACACCTTACGGTCAAAATAAGTTGTCTAAAAAGAAAAAAAGGATGTTAAAGCCAATGACTCAGTGCTGAGATTTTATTGCAATGAATCACAGTCTTACAGATATATTATTTCTCACTTATTATCGGATCCCCCTGAAATCACCAGAACAAGCTTAAGATAAATGTTTAATAGACTGAACTGTTTCCCAATTTCCATTTTTGAGAGAGCATAGAAGCAGACTACTGATGTAATTGTTCAGAGATCAATCAAGTTCAAAGTAACTAAAACCTGTGACAGACAGCCTTGTCAAAGGATTATGGTTTCAGTTAGCTAATTGACTAACCGTTGCAGTTGGCAGATTTTTGCCTAGCACAATGATTGCATAATTCAAGCCATAAGGAATAAATTCTTCTTTTGTATTTAAAGCAACAGGGCACTGTGTTTCTGTCTGGTTGGATTGATTCTAAAATGCAAAATTAATACAAGTAATCAAAACATTGGATGTTATTACAGAAACGGTAATTAATTTTTGAAACTCATTGTATAGAGCATGATAGCATTCCACATCATGTTCCGTAGTTGGACAATTAATTGAGTAAATCATCAAATGAATAGTAATTTGATACAAAAACAAAGTTTGCATACATAACAAAACTCGTAAAACCAAAATAGTGCAAAGCGACAGCACTATGAAGTAGCCAATTGTCTTTAATTGTCATTTCAAATTGCTAGAAATTTTAATTAGTGTTGAATCAAACCTGTCTATAAAGGTCACCTTTTTATAATGGTCAATATTGCTTAATCTCATACAGGCAATTATGCTTTATCAGTATTACGTTTAGACTTACTTCCTCATTGATACTTAGAAACATTATTTCATATTACTTCAGAAAGTGACAAAAATTGTTTTCATCTTCAAACATTAAGTGAATAACATCAAAATTATGGCTTGGGTACCATGTATTTGCAAGCCAACAGCGTATGAGATGAGCGAAACGGAGAAACAAGTAGCCTAAACAGCACTTACACCAACATAAGTTATGAACTTCGTTCCTGCCAAGCAACTTGAATTTGCATTGTCAACACACTGTAAGGTACTGCTGCACCAATCACATTTGTATTTACCACCAGTGCAATCCAGACAGCTAAACAAAAAACAACAATCAGAAATCTAGTGAGAAAATAGCAAACAATCCTACTACCTCTAGAATGTACTTGTGGGTTCAATTTCTATGGAAATAGTGTCTACTGTCTAATAATATAAGGTGACAGATTGAAGACTGTTCCCAGCTCTTGCAACTTTGTGATCAAGCCAAAATGTGCTCATAGAAAGTATGCAAAAGCAATGACAAGTTATTACATGAACTGTTTCAAAATGGTCCATGAATCTAAATCAATGGACCCTAAAGTCGACATTTTGTAATTGAACAATGTAAAAACACTAAATTACTTACTTAATAAAAGTCAATAATCATTCAATATATTTACCTGTTAATAGCAAGACAATTGTAAAGAGTGATTTCAGTTGCAACAACGTCTTTGAGAATCCCATTTGCTTGCAATGATACATTCACAGTTGATGAAACTACAAAAAGAAAAACAAAGTTGGTGAAATTATGACTACTTTCGAATGCAGTTTATCATTCCTTTCAATATGAAAGCTCTGTTAGTTTAGGCGTGATATTCAACACATTACTGGCAATTATCGGCTTGACAGATTTTCAGCCAACTGGCTGAAGGCAAAACGAACTTTTACAGATACGCTTCAAGGTCAAGTTTCCATACTTTAAAATTGCCGACAATAACCTGATGCAAATTTATAAACATTTTACCTTCTGTCAATGATACACCAGGGATATTGTCTGCTTTTGGTATTTCACAAGTATAATCTTTACCACTTTGAATGGCATTCACATTGACTCCATTGAAAATACAAATGTATGTTGCACCAATAGGCATATTGAGTGTTGAGATTGTGAACTAAATAAAGATAAAAATATAAAAATTAAAAAAAGCATAAAATGGAAAGATAGACTATATCATCCTGCTAACAATAAAAAGCAAGGATCTATAACAATGGGGTGGAATAAAATACTTCAATTCAACATCAAAGGCAGAATACTAGATTTAAAAAACCAAAAAGTCAAAAAGTATAACCCAACAAGACAGGTCAGTGCAATTTTTCCAACATCATTATGAAACATATGATAAGAATAGAAACACATAGCTTGACAATCACTTGACAAAAACTATGAAGAATCTCATTTGCAAAAAATGTGTGAAATTTGTACGGCCCAAATCCATCATAATATCTATCTAGGTTCTCTTGTCTGTGTGGAAATGAATTGGATAGTACTGGTATCTAATTGACTATTTGTAAAAAAAAACAAGTAGAGACTTTGCTTTGCAGTATTTGCTTACGTTGCTGCGGATGGTAACTGAAAATTGTTTATCATTTGTAGATTGTATTGTGGGACATTTATCCAGGCTTTGATCAACAAATCCCAAACCAGCAGTGGAACAGTCTGCTTTTTCTGAACACCTAGAAAATAAAACCAACCGCTTGAAATTAATATGTACAAGACACTTTTCACATCAACAAGAACTATGCATCTTTTGCCATGAGCAACGGTGTCAGTGTCACTTACTACAAAGATCAATTTTAAAGAATTCTACAGAAAATTGATGACAAAGAAAATTAGCTGAAAATGATGTAGCGATATAAGCATATGGTTTGGTACAGTGAATCATGTGCATATAGAGCCATCCGCCTTCAATGGTCACATTACACTGTAAGAAATGTAAATCTTTCTTGAATCAAATTTGACTACAATGGTCCACATTCACCGATCTCATTGAATAGCTGGTTGCTGTACAAAGAATTGATTATGTACAGCAATTACTTAGATAAAAATAATAACAATATCAGGTTCAACATTTGCATCACAATATACGTAAAACACATACTTATTTTCTAACGAACACCATCCACAGTATGGTCCGGATAAGCAAGCGTTACACGATGTCCTCTGGCTACAGTCCTTGACAGGAATCTTTGTCACCTAGATGTATCATAGAATGAAGAATTGAATGGAAGTGAAATTTGGATAAGCGAAATTTCCACTCATCTGCAAGCGTGTATTTGTATCCAATTTATAACGTTATGGTCACGTCAATTCCTTGTTAATCAATTTTGGATAAGTGCAAATTCCGATCAGTGCAATGAAAATCACACACAATTTTGACTTGCATTTGAGCGGCTTACAATATATTGGACCAAAAGAAAACAATATTGAAATACTTCCAACCAGGAAATTACCTGATTTGATGTCAAGGTATAGAAATCAAATTCTTTCACAGAAATCTTATGAACAGGTGTGGGATCATCCACCGTGTCTTTTCCATAATAAACTTGATTGCGATCAGCCATTGTTTTTAACTAGAGATGGAAACAAAAATTAAACACAGCTTTGGCACCCATATAATTAGGTGACACATCAGAGTAGCTAGTTGGCAGCTATCATAAGGTTGATACAACGTATATTAATATGCATGCATGATTCCTTTAGGCCATAAACTTAACGACTATCATTTGCAGTAGTGCAGCTGAACATAATAAATCACATAAACATGTCAACAGCCATCTACAGACATACCTTCCAAACATTGCCAACATTGTCTCCTGCATAGACAGTCAAACCACGAGGGTGAGATATGGCAGCAACAGAGTGAAAAGATGTTTCTTTACTTGACCATGATGGAGAGCCAGTTGCAGCAATTGCACCGCCAATTGGAAATGTAGTTTTTAACTTGCAATATGGTTTACTAGGACTTATCTGTGATAAGTAAATGAATTCAGCAACAGTGACTAAAGCAATTTGCTTGGTATTATAAGAAATTACACTCAATTGGCGGATTTGTGAATAATTACATTCAGTTTTTTCAACAGAAGCAATTACACATACTTTCAAACACATTACACTCAATACGACAATAATACTAAAAATAAAAAAACAATCATTCATAATATCATCCCGGGAATATACGACTAAAAAGAAAAAGTATTTGAGACCTTGATTCTGAAACATTTGTTCAACCCTTTTTACATACATCACTTCCTTGCAAAAAAAATAAGCTTTAAAATTTTAGATTTATTACTTAGAACCATGTACCAAGCCACCAGAAACTTTGCACTTACCGATAGACAGTCCTTGTCACCAGCTGTTGCCCATGGTAACCCACTCTTGAGAGATGGGCCTTTAGTTAAACATTCTTCAATATTGTCATCGAATTTTTCATTCAACTTTTTCAAACCAAATGTACAGATAGCATAATTCTGTGATGGCATCTTTGAGTTAGATTTTGAAACAGCAAATAAGCCAATAAACATCTCTGTTTCTGCATCATCGCCAAATAGTTTGGCTGTCTCATTGCCTATCTTGAAATGCATCCCGGAAATAAGCAGGTTATAATCCACAGAACCATTTTTACATTCCAATGGTATTTCAGTATATGATGAAAATGTTGAATCTTTATTACATATTCTAATGATTTTTGATTGATACACAGTACTTCCTATCGCCGTTGGATGTACGGTTGCAAAAAATGTATAATCAACATTGTTAAATGCATAAATATAATCGATAAAAAAGCTATCTTTAACTTGTTCCTTAACTATAAGACGATGTTCTAAATTATTAACAACAATTATTTTGAATAACAACCGACCAAGATCAAGTCGACGATTTGTAACAGTACCTAATTTAGAACCAATAAGAACATTTCTTTCCTTAATTGTTGATCCAACGTAAAGTGTTTGTTCACCGTTCGGTGCATTGGATATTACTCCAACAGTAGTTTCGTCTTTACGTACGCTTGCAACAAATTCATTAGCAACACTACGTATAGATTCTAGAGTTGATAAATTTCTAGCTTGGCATATCCCATTTCTAACACTTCCGCATGTGATAAGAAATGGATTGTCTGAGTCATTGTACACCAACAACAATTTATTAATATTATCTGTTAATTTTGGTGGGAAATCTTTGCAACTCCCAGTAATACATAATGGATTGTCTTCTACTGGTCCTGTTGTGATATTCTTAAGAACTTTTAAATTTTTATCCAGTAAAAAAATTCCGTTATTAACTCCGACGTAAATATGTTGACCAAAATAAGCAATATTATTAGTTAATGTTGTTGTCTTGAAAGAGACATCATTAGTTCCAGTTGTTATGTCAATAACAAACAAAACAACGAAGACATAAGTGATGAACATGACACTCCAAGCCTAGACAAGAAAGCAAACAGTAAACAAACATACTGTTAGAAACAATCAGATACAATGTGCAAAAACAATACATGCATTAACATTGATTTACCAAAACACCTCAGGTATACTAAAGAAACAAAAGGTAGTGTTCCCACAAAGATTCACCTGATTATATACCAGCAAAGCAGATTTTAGGGCATTTTTCAAAATACACACATTATAGAAATTTAAATCAAATAAGTTTGGAAACTAAAGTGTGCTGTGATATTTGAGCTTCGTTCAGCGTCACTCAACAACATGGGTAGTTTATAAAATGAAACTCATTGAAGATTTGAAACTTGAAAAAAAAATTGTTTGCGAATTTCAAAGATTTACAGGGGAAATATCATGTTTGAGATCACCATGTTTCCTACAAATGACATTTTCATTTTATAAACATGTCACATTTAGCATAAATTGAGAAGATACTGTGAAAAAATCTATTCATCTCAACTTGGTAAATTGAAGAAATCAAGTTACACTTTATCAAATAGAAATCTTAATCCTTGAATCTAAACTTGCCCTACTAGCTCATCAAGTGTTAGCAACAAAAAGCATAGGGCAATCTTGGGATAATCAAACTAGAGTAAAATAACACCGCATTTTGACTTTAATATGGTCTTTGTGTTATAAATAAAGCATACATAAATCCTATTAGTAATCTTTTACAGAGATTTAATTGACAATCTCACAAAACATGAAGGGTTAAACTATGGAAATACCTTGAATTTTTGAAACAAAAAAACACTTGTTTTAAACAGATGGAAATAGCCATTACTTTATGGAAGAATAAGAAGAATTGATAATCAATCGTTTGAACAAAACATTCACTTCATTGAGCAAATAATTGAAAACTGAACGAAAACAGTTTTGAAAAGTGCACAAATGAATGGTAAAAGATTTATTTCTAAACGTAGAAATGTTTCCTTGTTTTGAAATTCGATAACATGTGAGGGGTATCGACGGCAAAATGCAAAACTAGTCAACACCTTTGCCAAACAATGATCTCATTTAACAAAAATGGTTTAACAAAAGATGATTTTAAGTAATTCTTCACCAGACAGACGTCCAACAAGGAGAAAATGCGAATCAAACAATTGAACAAAACTTACAACGCCTATTTCAAACTGTGTGATACCTGAGATAACAACGATCACAACACGTAAAAAGAAAGACGAGAAATTGATAGAGATATCATTTAAACATGTACACATAAAATGCAGAATAAATAAAAATAGTTCAAGAACAACTGCGTAAATAAAGAATAAAGGCTCAAACAAAAGTAGTTTGTTTCAATTTTTGATATAAATTCAGCGTCACCCGGCGTAGACTGGTGTTTACAAGACGCCTTTCTGGATTGCTAGTCACAATCGGAAACAGTAGCAATAAAAAAAGAAAGTCTTTATATCCGTTCAAGGATAACCCTACCGTACGCTCTTTAGCTCTGATAGATGGCAATAGCATCGTGTTAAAGCACTGCAGAAACATGCAGGTGTTGGTTCAAAATGTAGCTACGAACACGCTTTCTTCAGATGAGAGGATTTTAAACTAACGATTGACACCTTTTATTGAACACGACAGGATAAGCTTTAAGATCCGATGACAGTTTCGTTGAATACAAATTGAACTGAGGTAATTTGTTAAGGAAAACAAACTCAATTTGAAGAAAAACATTAATCAATAATCTCACCGCCAAAATACAAATGAAGTCGATTTAATCAGCAGCTCAAATTCTCAATCAAAACCTAAGCTTAACACCATTCAGGTTGCAGGGTAAGATTGGATAAGAAATTAAAGAGATGCAAGCTTTTTACTCACATTTAAAGGAGATGCAGTTCCAATAATATTTCCGTAATCAAATCACGTCATGAATATGTCGTTAATACAATGCTAAGTTGCCAGTGTTTGCTTGCAATCAGGACAGACTTCACACAAGCTTTCCAAAGGCTAAAATTCCTTCTGTGTTCTTTTGACGAAAATGGCGGATGACTAACCCTAGACCCAGGCCAGGTGGAGATTTAAGAGGGGATATTGAGGGGGCCAATACTATGGATTTAAAAATTTAGGTCAAATTAATAGTTTCAATTTTTGCATGCTTATTGCCCTGCTTATTGCAAAAGTACTAAAGAACTAAAGAACCTCTTCTGAAAAATTTCCAAGATAAAATCTCAACAAACTTTTCAATTATAATTTTGTAACCATTTTCCTAATTTACAGGCTGACTCTTAGAAAACAATCAAATTATTTCCTTCAACAATTGAAGAAATTTAGGTAAGAAAAATTGACTTCAGTTTTTAAGCAAACGAAGATTAACTACGTAAGGGGTACTTTCAAGTTTCAATTTTCTGTATTTTGGGTAATGACGGAGTCCGTATCCGTAGGGCCGGCTTTCTGATTCTCCAAATTCGTGTCCAGTCTTTTCTAGATTTACATGAGTTTGACCGGAAAAGTGAAGTAAATGGGGTTTTGATGGTTTTTGTGAGTTACATGAATCAAAATATTAGGTATATTTTGTGAAGTGCTGGCTTAGTTCCAACCCATTGTAGCTTTAGTCAGAGTTAAGGAATATTATTGACATATTCTATCACCTTGTGTGCTTTCTCGATGTACAGTCATGGGATTTGTTTGAATCGAAAGTGATTTATTAGCCTGTTTTCCTTGAAGACAGTCATTTAAGAAGAAGAGCAACACACATGAAGCAGTGCTAAAAAGAATTTCTTGAAAATGTTACAACAAAGATTACAGCAGGTCCTAAATGGACTGAAAAGTAGAAATGAAGAGACAAGAGCTAAATTTGGGCAAGATCTTCAGCATTTCGTTACAACAGAACTCAGAGAGGCATCACCTGAGCAGTACCCATCTCTTATGGATGATATGACTCATGGAATATTTGAATTGTTGCAAAGCTCTGATGTCAATGAAAAGAAAGGAGGAATTCTTGCTATAGGTGAACATCATTTAATTTTATTGAAGATGTAAAATCATTCAACTTTAATGAATGAAATGCAGGAGACTTGAATGTGTTAGATTATCAGCCAGTCTGCAGAGTGTGCACATTTCAACAAGATTTTGGGTGCGCAAGGGCCATAGAGTCGAAGGTGCAAGTGCACGAAGCATCCCAAAGTTTGATTCAAGAGCCCATAATGAAGTGCACTCAATAATAAAGATGCTTATAAACATGTGTTTACTTAGAAATTTTTCTGTATTTTCTGTAAAGCAGTTACAACACAATACTGTGATTATCAGTTTATCACTTTATAGGTAGTAGAGAGCTGTTTTGACTGAAAGTTGCAGTGTTGTATTCTACTGAAACATTCCCTCAGAGGTTATAAAACAAATTAGTATTGATTGCAGTTTAGATACCATAGAAGCTATAACTCTGGAAAACCAGAATGGATGCAATTTTGTAGGCTAATGATTTCTGATAGAGTAAAAGGCCCATGTCATTTATAGGCAAGATCTAGGCTTTGAAATAGTTTTTCAAGATAAGATACAGTCTTCTGATTCATACTCTCACGTCCAATTTCCTTGCAAGTTAATAGATTTTTCAATGTGATTGTTTTATTTGTTTTGCTGTAACTGGTCAAATTTATATATTCACTTTGCAGAAACCTACAAAATTTGATTTCTGTTAAGCATCAAGCTCCTCCTGAGAAAATCAACAGTGGTTTTGATCTTTGCATTCTCTTTAAAATGAAAGCCATTTGAATGCTCGATGAAGCTCTTTTTCTTCCTTTTTTATTGACAATCTGTTGCCTCATTTCTCTCACGTTATTCTCAATGCCTTTCAGTTGCCTTGATTGGTGTTGATGGCGGAAATGCTACTAGAACATCGCGATTTGCAAATTACTTGAGAAACCTCTTGCCTTGTAATGATGCTAGTGTTATGGAAATGACAGCTAAAGCAGTAGGACGTCTTGCGCAAGTTGGTGGTACTTTCTCAGCTGATTATGTTGAGTTTGAAGTTAAGAAAGCATTGGAATGGCTATCAGGGGATAGAAGTGAAGGCAGAAGACATGCTGCTGTAAGTAGACTTTCCCACTTGATAGGCCTAATTTTGCGTTGTTGCATTTTGATCATTCAACTTTTATAGGCTATGGAGACACAGTTTGACCTACTAGAGGGCTAAAGTGGGTTATGCGATATGGATTAGGCCTAGTTAAAGGCAACAAGAATGATGCTATCAAACATAGGAATCAATCAGAAACATCTACTATGAATAAGATATGTAATCGATAAAAGGTATTTTTAATCTGAAATAATTTGATCTGAGGCAGCAGAGTAAATAGAGCCGTCTCCCTTACTAGACTACGGGCAGTCTAGCCAAAGAACTAAAATAGCTCTAGGTAATTCATTAGGGAATAGATCCAATAGAGACAAGAAAGCTAAAAATGGATTCACTGCAGCCCATCATAGTGTTTTCAAATTACATTGTAAAGCGCCATGAGCATATGGATATGCGCGCTATGTAAATATGACATTATTATTATTATTATTATTATTATTATTATTATTATTATTATTATTATTATTATTATTATTATTATTATTATT